>JAHIAM010007294.1:0-62165 GCA_021605205.1 Aegilops longissima
CCCGGAGTTCGTGCGCCCGCGCCCCAGGTTGGGAGGCTTTCGGTCTTCAAGCATAGAAAGAGGAGGGTAGACTACACCGTGGTGGACCAGTAACTGCGCATGCCTCCTCTTGTTCTTACTTCTGCTGCTTGACCTTGACGCTTCTCCGTCGTGCGATCAGGCCGACACCTGCGGCGAAGAAGAGGAAGGAGGAGGCGGTGGTGACGCTCGAGGCCAACCCGCCTGCTCTGGATGCATCTCCCTCCGTGGAGAAGGGCAGCGTTGGCGCTCATGTCTCTCTGGCTCGGTCGTCCTCACGAGGCCTGGGGAAGAATCCTCGGGAGGAGTCAGCCCCTGTGGCACCACTGGCTCTGAAGGCACCGGTCTCCGGCTCGGTTGCTGAGGTCTCCAAGGCTCAGGATCCCCCAGTCTCCCAAGCCGTGGTGATGACGACTTCTCCTCCTCCTCCCGCTGCACTGCTGATTCCAGGTCCTTCTGCCTCCCCTGATGTCTTCGAGCGCGCCCTTTTGAAGATGGCCCAGCTGCGAGAAGATCTCTGCTACGTCTTGAGCTTGCGTTGGTTTTCCTCGAAGAGGAGAGGATGATGCAACCGCGATGGCGTAAGTATTTCCTTAGTTTTTGAGAACCAAGGTATCAATCCGATGAAGAGGCCACGCGCAAGTCCCTCGTACTGCACAAAGCGATAGCTACTCGCAACCAACGCGATTAGGGGTTGTCAATCCCTTCACGGTCACTTACGAGTGATATCGATAGAGATAATATTTTTGGTATTTTTGGTATAAAGATGCAAAGTGAAAAGTAAAAGAAAAGTAAAAACAAAGCAAGTAAATAAAGTGATAGAGATTGATATGATGAGAATAGACCGGGGCCATAGGTTTCACTAGTGGCTTCTCTCAAGAGCATAGATATTCTGGTGGGTGAACAAATTACTGTTGAGCAATTGTGAAATTGAGCATAGTTATGAGGTTATCTAGGTATGATCATGTATATAGGCATCACGTCCAGAGACAAGTAGATCGAAGCGATTACGCATCTACTACTATTACTCCACTCATCGACCGCTATCCGGCATGCATCTAGAGTATTAAGTTAAAAATAAGTAGCGCCTTAAGCAAGATGACATGATGTAGAGGAATAAATTCATGCAATATGATAAATACCCCATCTTGTTATCCTTGATGGCAACAATACAATCGTGCCTTGCAACCCTTTACATCCTTTGGTAAGGACACATAAGATTGAACCCCAAGCTAAGCACTTCTCCCATTGCAAGAACTACCAATCTAGTTGGCCAAACCAAGCGGATAATTGAAGAGACTTGCAAAGATAACTCAATCATACATAAAAGAATTCAGAGAAGATTCAAATATTATTCATAGATAAGCTGGATCATAAACCCACAATTCATCGGTCTCAACAACACACAGCAAAAAAGATTACATCGAATAGATATCCATGAGAGAGGAGAACATTGTATTGAGATCCAAAAAGAGAACAAGCCATCTAGCTACTAGCTATGGACCCGAAGGTCTGAAGTAAACTACTCACACTTCATCGGAGGGCTATGGTGTTGATGTAGAAGCCCTCCGTGGTGGATGCCCCCTCTGGCGGAGACTCGGAACAGGCCGAAGATGGGATCTCGTGGATCTGAGGAGAATGCGGCGGTGGAATTAGGTTTTGGCTCCCTTACGATCGTTTGGGGATACGTAGGTATATATAGGAGGAAGAATGCGTCGGTGAAGGCGTCGGGGCCCACGAGGTGAGGCGCACCGAGGCGCCCTCCACCTCGTGACCGCCTCTGGCACTTCTTGGAGTAGGGTCCAAGTCTCTGGATCACGTTCGGTGAGAAAATCACATTCTGAAGGTTTCATTCCGTTTGGACTCCGTTTGATATTCCTTTCTTGAAACTTTGAAATAGGCAAAAAACAACAATTACAGGTTGGGCCTCCGGTTAATAGGCTAGTCCCAAAAGTAATATAAAAGTGGAAAATAAAGCCCAATATAGTCCAAAACAGTAGATAAAGTAGCATGGAGCAATAAAAATTATAGATACGTTGGAGCGTATCGAGGCATCCCAAGCTTAATTCCCTTTCGTCCTCGAGTAGGTAAATGATAAAAAGAATTTTGATGCGGAGTGATACTTTGGCATAATTTCAATATAAATCTTCTTACTTGTGATATGAATATTCAGATCCGAAAGATTTAAGACAAAAGTTCATATTGACATAAAAATAATAATACTTCAAGCATACTAATCAAAGCAATCATGTCTTCTCAAAATAACATGGCAAAGAAAGTTCATCCTACAAAATCATATAGTTAGGCTATGCTTCATTTTCGTCACAAAAGATGTTCCCAACTTCTATACCCCGATGACAAGCCAAACAATTGTTTCATACTCAAATAATCTCAAACTCTTTCAACCTTCACATAAAACATGGCGCGAGCCATGGGTATATCACTATGGGTGGAATAGAATATGATGATGGGATTGTGTGGAGAAGACAAAAAGGAGAAAGTCTCATATCGTGAGGATAATCAACGGGCTATGGAGATGCCCATCAATTGATGTCAACATGAGGAGTAGGGATTGCCATGCAGCGGATGCACTAGAGCTATAAGTATATGAAAGCTCTACAAAAGAAACTAAGTGGGTGTGCATCCAACTTGCTTGCTCACGAAGACCTAGGGCACTTTGAGGAAGCCCATCATTGGAATATACAAGGCCAAGTTCTATAATGAAAAATTCCCACTAGTATATGAAAGTGACAAAATGAGAGACTCTCTATATGAAAAACATGGTGCTACTTTGAAGCACAATATATGAGACTCACTACATGAAGAACAAGGTGCTACTTTTAAGCACAACTGTGGTAAAAGGATAGTAGCATTGTCCCTTCTCTCTTTTTCTCTCTTTTTTGGGCCTTTTTTTGACCTTGCTCTTTTTTTTTTGTCAGGAATCTCATCCCGACTTATGGAAGTCATAGTCTCCATCATCCTTTCCTCACTTGGGACAATGCTCTAGTAATGATGATCATCACACTTTTATTTCTCTTACAACTCAACAATTACAACTCGAAACTTAGAACAAAATATGACTCTATATGAATGCCTCCGTGATGTGCGGGATAGTGCAATGAATCAAGAGTGACATGTATGGAAAGTAATGCATGGTGGCTTTGCCACAAATATGATGTCAACTACATGATCATGCAATGGCAATATGACAAAAGTAATGTATGTCATAATAATGATGATGGAAGTTGCATGGCAATATATCTCGGAATGGCTATGGAAATGCCATGATAGGTAGGTATGGTGGCTGTTTTGAGGAAGATATAAGGAGGTTTATGTGTGAAAGAGCATATCATATCACGGGGTTTGGATGCACAGTGAAGTTTGCACCAACTCTCAAGGTGAGAAAGGGCAATGCAGTGCCGAAGAGGCTAGCAAATGCGGAAAGGTAAAGTCGTAAAACCCATGGACTCAACATTAGTCAAAAGAACTCATATACTTATTGCAAAAATTTAGAAGCCATCAAAAATCAAGTACTCGTGCAATGCTCCTAGGGGGATAGATTGGAAGGAAAAGACCATCGCTCGTCCCCGACCGCCACTCATAAGGATGCACAAGCCGGTACACTTCTTGTTTCAAATTTGTTACACAACTTTAACCATACGTGCATGCTACGGGACTTGCAAACTTCAACACAAGTATTTCTCAAATTCACAATTATCAACTTCTTGACTTTGATATTATTACCTCCATATCTCAAAACAATTATCAAGCATTAAATTTATCTTAGTATTCAATTCACTCAAAAGAAAGTTTCACATATCTTGAATACCAAGTATATTAACATTAAGCAAATTACCATGCTATTACGACTCTCAAAATAATCTAAGTGAAGCATGAGAGATCAAGTTTCTTTAGAACAAATCCACCACGTGCTCTAAAAGATCTAAGTGAAGCACTAGAGCAAAAATTATCATGCTCAAAAGATATAAGTGAAGCACTATGAGCAAAACTATCAAGCTCAAAAGATATAAGTGAAGCACATAGAGTATTCTAACATATTCCAATTCATGTATGGATCTCTCAAAAGGTGTGTACAGCAAGGATGATTATGGTAAACTAACAAGCAAAAGCATAAATAATACAAGGCGCTCCAAACAAAACACATATCATGTGGTGAATAAAATATAGCTCAAGTAAATTACTAGGAAGTAGATGAAAGAGGGATGCCTTCAGGGCATCCCCAAGCTTTGAATTTTGGTGTCCTTGGATTATCTTGGGGGTGCCATGGGCATCCCCAAGCTTAGGCTCTTGCCACTCCTTGTTCCATAATCCATCAAAAGAATTCATCCAAAACTTGAAAACTTCACAACACAAAACTCAATAGAAATCACATGAGCTCCGTTAGAGAAAGAAAACAAAAGACTACTTTAATGTACTGTAATGAACTCATTTTTTATTTATATTGGTGTTAAACCTACTGTATTCCAACTTCTCTATGGATTATAAACTATTTTACTAGTCATAGATTCATCCAAATAAGCAAACAACACCATAAACAGAATCTGTCAAAAACAGAACAGTCTGTAGTAATCTGTAACTAACGCAAACTTATGGAACACAAAATTCTACAAAAATTAGAAGACATGTAAAATTTGTTTATTGATCAGCAGCAATTGGAATCACTATTTTATCACGTTCTGGTGATTTTTAACAATTCAGGCACTTGGCGCAAAAGATTCTGGAAATTACAGCAAGATCAAATAACTATCTCCCAAGAAGATCTAATAGGTTTAACTTGGCACAAACACTAATTAAAAGATAAAACCACATCTAAACAAAGGCTAGATGGATTATTTATTACTAGAAGCAAGGAAAAATATTGGGTTGTCTCCCAACAAGCGCTTTTCTTTAAAGCCTTTTAGCTAGGCATTGAGATTTCAATGATGCTCACAAGAAAGAGAAGAATTGAGGCACAAAGAGAGCATCATAAAACATGTGACAAACACACTTAAGTCTAACATACTTCCTATGCATAGGCATATTATAGGCAAACAAATTATCGTAGCAAGCAAAAACTAGCATATGCAAGGAAGCGGAAAGGAACAATTGCAATCTCAACATAACGAGAGGTAATATAGTAACATGAAAATTTCTATAACCATATTTTCCTCTCTCATAATAATTACATGTAGGATCATAGGCAAATTCAAAAAAATAGCTATCACAAATTATATTCTCAACACGATCCACATGCATGCAAAGTTGATACTCTTCCAAAATAGTGGGATTATCATTAACTAAAGTCATGACCTTTCCAAACCCACTTTTATCAAAAACTTCATAAGATTGAACATTCTCCAAATATGTGGGATCTAAAGTTGGCACTCTTCGAACCCACTTTCAATATTATTGCAAACAATATTATCAATCTCATATTCATCATCATGGGGCTTAAAAAATTTCAAGATCATAAGAAGAATCACCCCAATCATGATCATTGCAACAAGTAGTAGACATAGCAAAACTAGCATCCCCAAGCTTAGGGTTTTGCATCTTATTAGCACAATTGACATCAAAAGAATTTATAATAAAATCATTGAAATCATGCTTTTTATTCAAAGATCTATCATGAGTCACTTCACGGTTCGAGCAAAACCTTATAAAGATAATCTAGTGCATCAAATCACTAGGAATTGGTTCATCATAATTGGATCTCTTAAAAAGATTGGAAGCGGATGAGGATCCATAGATATTGGATTGTTTGTTTAGGAATAAATACTCAACTATTTCAACCAAGCGAGCAAATGAGCCAAGTAAGACATCAAGGCAAGAGAGAATTGAATAAAGCGGCAAGGGTGAAGTGGGGAGATGAAAGCGAGAGGAAAATGGCAAATAATGTAATCACGAGATAGGGATTGTGATGGGTACTTGGTATGTTGACTTTTGCGTGAACTCCCGACAGCGGCGCCGAAATCCTTCTTGCTATGTCTTGAGCTTGCATTGGTTTTCCCGAAGAGAGGAGAGGATGATGCAGCCTGATGGCGTAAGTATTTCCCTCAGTTTTGAGAACCAAGGTATCAATCCGTAGGAGGCCGCGCAAAGTCCCTTGTACCTACACAAAGCGATAGCTACTCGCAACAAAGCGATTAGGGGTTGTCAATCCCTTCATGGTCACTTACGAGAGTGAGATCTGATAGAGATAATATTTTTGGTATTTTTGGTATAAAGATGCAAAGTGAAAAGTAAAAGCAAAGTAAAAAACAAAGCAAGTAAATAAAGTGATAGAGATTGATATGATGAGAATAGACCCGGGGGCCATAGGTTTCACTAGTGGCTTCTCTCAAGAGCATATATATTCTACGGTGGGTGAAAAAATTACTGTTGAGAAATTGAGAATTGAGCATAGTTATGAGGTTATCTAGGTATGATCATGTATATAGGCATCACGTCAAGAGACAAGTAGATCGAAACGATTCGCATCTACTACTATTACTCCACGATCGACCGCTATCCGGCATGCATCTAGAGTATTAAGTTAAAAAAGCGAGTAGCAGCCTTAAGCAAGATGACATGATGTAGAGGAATAAATTCATGCAATATGATAAATACCCCATCTTGTTATCCTCGATGGCAACAATACAATACGTGCCTTGCAACCCTTTATGTCCTTTGGTAAGGACACGCAAGATTGAACCCAAAGCTAAGCACTTCTCCCATTGCAAGAACTACCAATCTAGTTGGCCAAACCAAGCGGATAATTCGAAGAGACTTGCAAAGATAACTCAATCATACATAAAGAATTCAGAGAAGATTCAAATATTATTCATAGATAAGCTGGATCATAAACCCACAATTCATCGATCTCAACAAACACACATAAAGAAGATTACATCGAATAGATCTCCACGAGAGAGGGAGAACATTGTATTGAGATCCAAAAGAGAGAAGAAGCCATCTAGCTACTAGCTATGGACCGAAGGTCTGAAGTAAACTACTCACACTTCATCGGAGGGGCTATGGTGTTGATGTAAAGCCCTCCGTGGTGGATGCCCCCTCGTGAGCTCGAAACAGGCCCCAAGATGGGATCTCGTGGATCTGAGGAAGATGCGGCGGTGGAATTAGGTTTTGGCTCCCTTACGATCGTTTGGGGATACGTAGGTATATATAGGAGGAAGGAGTACATCCGTGGAGGCGTCGGGGGCCACGAGGTGAGGCGCGCCGAGGCACGCCCTCCACCCTCGTGACCTCCTCTGGCACTTCTTGGAGTAGGGTCCAAGTCTCCTGGATCACGTTCGGTCAGAAAATCACGTTCCTGAAGGTTTCATTCCGTTTGGACTCCGTTTGATATTACATTTCTTGAAACACTGAAATAGGCAAAAAATAGCAATTACAGGCTGGGCCTCCGGTTAATAGGTTAGTCCCAAAAGTAATATAAAAGTGGAAAATAAAGCCCAATATAGTCCAAAACAGTAGATAAAGTAGCATGGAGCAATCAAAAATTATAGATCGTTGGAGCGTATCAATCTCCAGGCGCCCGAATCCCGCTTGGTAGGCAGCGCTGGGCTGGTCTCTAGCTGGCTACATTTGTAGCGTCTGTTAAAGAGTGATGCTAAGCCAGGCGCGGCGACTTCGAGAGAAGCAGGCTGCCGCCCAAGCAGCTACTGCTCATTAAGCGGCCTTGAAGGATATCGAGGCGCTCGGGATCGCTGCATTGGTGGAGGGGACAGTGAAGACCTCACGCATGGCGTCTGAGAAAAGCCCGCATGTTGCAAAGGCGGAGGAGGAGATGAAGGCAGAAAGCGCCGTCAAGGTCGCGACACCGAGCTGGGCAGGCGGTGAGGTGCAGGAGACTCTTGAGCATGGCCGGTTGGAGGAGGCAGGCGAACAGCTATCAAAGCGAAGGTCTGGCCGAGGACCATGCGGCCTTCGCGCTCCTCGAGAGAGGTCTCGCGTGGCGAAGGCACTCTGAGAAGGGTTTGGGAAGCCGCTACCACCGGCGAGGAAGGCCCGCCCAGCTGCTTCCCTACTTGGTTGAGGCGGCTTGAGGAGGTCTGAGCGACATCGGCCCCCATGTGGAGGAGGAAGCTCGCGTCCTCTCATCGGCTGAGATGGCCTTGGCGTCTTCACCACCTCCATCTTCAGCGATCCTATCGCCCGCCTTGACGAGCTGCTCGATCCTGTGGATGACAAGCACTGCGCGCGCCGCTGCCCTTAACCGTGAAGGGTCGGTGGAAGCCTGCTTTGAGGAAGTTCCGCACCTTCGCTCCTGCAGCCACGGCGGTGAGTGCTTGGTGAAGGTGATGCTACCAAGGAAGGCGCCTCCTATGGGTGCGGCGGTGTCGGGGATGACTTGCTCGGCTCCTTTCGTTTAAACTCTGCAACATGTATCGTGCCTCGTGGGCGTTTAAACTGCGTTTGATATTCGAGAACAGCATGTCTTGTAATATTTGCTTTGAGATTTTGCGATTTCCTTCCTATTTGCTTTACGTTCTCGTCGGTAGAGGCCGACACCGCACATACCTCGGCCTTGCTGACTCAGCGAAACCAGGACAAGGCCGAGGGTGTGAGGGCTACATAGCCAATTGGGCTCTGGTCGCGATGCTCGAGAGTCCCCTTGTTGCACAAACTACTTATAGGAAGAAGGTGCATGAATAGGTTTAGTGTCCTCGTCGGCGAGGCCCGGCCCGCGCATACCTTAACCGCCGTTGGGCGGCCCGGAGACGAGACAGAACCAAGGAGTGAGGGCTATGTGACGATTAGGCTCTGAGTCGTGATGCTTAAGTCCCCTTGGCGTGCAAACAACCTTCATACCTTTGTCCTCGCCGAGCCTCGGCTTGGGAGGGCCTTGAGGCGTCCAGTGCAGGAGACTGGTTGGGTGGGCGTACTTGGGCGTGGCCGGCGCAGCCCTTGCCCCATCGCGACTCTCCCAGGGAGGGTTGCGGTGAGGCGGACACTGAGCTCAAGGGCTCCTGAGGTTGATCGGCTGTGGAGCCGCCCTCGGTTGTTTATCACCAACCACAGACATGGCGCTTCCAACCTTGCAGGCATAGCCGCTCCTCGGCGTGTCGATGGCGGAGGCGGACATGGTGCTTCCACTTATCGTGGGAGGGACTCCCTCTTGTGGAGAGCCCCATGGCGTGTCTGACCCATACGACATGTGGCTTTGCGACAGGGCTAGCGAGTGTGTGCAGGCACTCGTGAGCTAGCAGCGGGACTCCGAGGCCCTACCTCAAAGCGGGTTGCGCTGGTCTTGATCCTTGATGGCTGTCGATGTCAAAACCGGCAGATCTCGGGTAGGGGTCCCGAAGCTGTGCGTCTAGGCGGATGGTAACGAGGAGACAAGGGACACGATGTTTTACCCGGTTGGGCCCTCTGGATGGAGGTAATACCCTACTCTGCTTGATTAATATTGATGATATGGGTAGTACAAGAGTAGATCTACCACGAGATCAAGGAGGCTAAACCCTAGAAGCTAGCCTATGGTATGATTGTTGTTAGTCCTCGGACTAAAACCCTCCGGTTTATATAGACACGGATAGGTTAGGGTTACAGTCGGTTACAATGGTAGGAGATCTACATATCCATATCGCCAAGCTTGCCTTCCGCCAAGGAAAGTCCCATCCGGACACGGGACGAGGTCTTCAATCTTGTATCTTCATAGTCTTGGAGTCCGGCCGTGATGGTAGTTCGACTATCCGGACACCCCTAATCTGAGGACTCCTCGGTAGCCCCACAACCAGGCTTCAATGGCAGCCAGAGTCCGGCGCATTGATTGTCTTGACATTCTTGAGGCGGGTTCCTCCTCGAATACTTCATAGAAGGTTTTGAACACAAGGATAGTGTCGGCTCTGCAAAACAAGTTCCACAAACCACCGTATAGAGAATAATTTTTGCAGATCTCTTGGCGTACTCATGGCGTGACATCACACCACAGCCAGGCCTTTATATGAATCGTTTTTCTTTGTTCCACCTCGGCACATTTAGCGAGGTGGTTTTCTAACACGTCTGATCAAAGCATAGATCGTGCCCCTTACTCTCAGGATTCCCATCAATACGGACGTGGGTAACCCATCGCGCCATTGATTCTGGCGCTTGGGAGATAGCGAGTTTTACCAGGCTGGTGGGGGCCGCAGCTTCGTCCGTCCATATAAGGGATAAGGATCCACCTTTTCACCTCGCCTTCTTCCTCCTTTGCTCATCCATTTCCGCGCACTTGAGCTCCGGCACCCAAGTTCGCACCCCCCCTCAACCTTCTCCAACTATGTCGGGAGGCGGGAGGCGGTGGATGGCCTCCTCCGTCACGGAGGGCACATCACAAGACTACGGGAGGCGGATACTTGTCCCGGCGACATCGAGGCGGAGGCTGCCCGACAGAGGCAGCTCATTCAACCCAGGCCCCATGAGGCTGGTGTTTCTCCCCACTTCCTCCATGGACTAGGTTTTCCACTTCACCCATTTGTCCGGGGCTCATGTTCTACTACGGCCTGGACTTCCACGACTGGCCCCAATTTCATCCTCAACATCTCAGCATTCATCATCGTGTGCGAGGCCTTCCTCTGCATCAGCCCCACCGACTTATGGCTGAAGATCTTCAATGTCAGGCCGAAGGTAGTGGGCGGCCGCCAAGCCAGTCGGGCGCCATGGTTAGCAAGATGGCCAAAGTCCTATGGCTCGAGGCTCCTTCGTGGAGACAATAAAGGGGTGGCAATCGGGGTGGTTCTATATCACCCGAGCAGCGACCCCAAATGGGTGGCGCCCACGAATTCAGATCTGGCTTCCCACCACAGCTCTCGTCATGGAAAGAGCCGGGCTGGCGTGGAAATTCGGAAGGAGCTATCGGACTCAAACATGCGTCCAAAACCGGTGGACAAGAATCTCGGGCTTGTCAGCTTAATCCGGTGATGCTCATCCACGGATTCTCCCATGCCAACAATGGGCCTTCAAATTGTGGGAGTTTGATGCGCACACACCCAACTCGACAAGGCTCTTGACACTACGTGCGAAGATGCAGAAGGTGCTTGTTCAAAGGTGCGAGGCTCCCATCCGCTCTAGAATCATGATTCAGCTCGCAGCGTCAAGCCCGGCGAGGTGAGTTATTTACCCTTTATGGGACTTGAGGAGTCTGGACTAGGGGTGTGTGGGATGGCGAACTATCATCACGGCGGACTCCAAGACTATGAAGATACAAGATTGAAGACTTCGTCCCATGTCCGGATGGGACTTTCCTTGGCGTGGAAGGCAAGCTTGGCGTCTGGATATGTAGATCTCCTACCATTGTAACCAACTCTGTGTAACCCTAACCTATCCGGTGTCTATATAAACCGGAGGGTTTTAGTCCATAGAGACGAACAACAATCATACCATAGGCTAGCTTCTAGGGTTTAGCCTCCTTGATCTCGTGGTAGATCTACTCTTGTACTACCCATATCATCAATATTAATCAAGCGGGGAGTAAGGTATTACCTCCATCGAGAGGCCGAACCAGGTAAAACATCGTGTCCCTTGTCTCCTGTTACCATCCGCCTAGGCGCACAGTTTGGGACCCCCTACCGAGATCCGCGGTTTGACACCGACATTGGTGCTTTCATTGAGAGTTCCTCGTATGCGTCACCGATAGGCCGATGGCTCCCGATCATCAACAACGCGCGGTCGAGGTGAGACTTTTCTCCCGGACGGTTCTTACGTGTTGGTGGCTTTGCCTTTGAGCCAATTAAGCAGCCATCTGGAAGCGGATCAGCTTCGCCCCAGCCATCAGGTCAGATTTGGATGTTTGAACTTCTCGGCCGATGTCGCGGAGACTTGATCTTGACGAATTCAAGCCACTGACGGCGTACGCCTTTGTCTCGATGGGCATGATCTAGCTCTGCAGCCGAGCAGTGCCAGGAGGCGCGCTGACATCCGCTCCGACCCTTAGTCGGGCGGATTCCCCGATCGAGGGCGAGTGGTTGGACACGCCTCGGGGCTCACGATCTCTGGCGATTAGGCGAACTCCATCCTGTCCTTTGTGAAGACCTCGACTCGAGGGTGCGGACTCCTCTCCGGACTCTGAACCCTCCAGCGCCCCCTTAATCGAATCCGATTAGGCGCCGGTCATGGAGTTCACTGCCCGGACATCTTTCATCACTCGCCCTTTGGCGACATCTGAACTCACTAAAGTCTCTCTCTTTATCCGGAAAGCCTGGCGGACTACGGACATGAAGGTTGGGATACGGACGACGAAGAAATTCAGCGCCCACCCACCACCCTTTATACCTTTGTCGATGATCTAACCGACATGCTCGACTTCGACTCGAAGACATCGGCGGTATGGGCGGCGATGCGGGGCGACCAAGACCCAGCGCCTACTGAGAGGCCTTTGGAAGGCCACCTCGTCATATAACATATACATGGTGGACATCCCAAAAGATAGGAGCAGCGATGGAACAACGAAGGATGACCCTCAAAACAAGCTGAAGCGCCCGGCGTCGGTGGCGCCGCTCTAAATCCGCCACAATAAAGCGGTGATTCCGGCACGAGAGATAACACCGGACGGTGCGAAGATAACCCCTCAGCGGGACTCGGCGCGGAGGAGGAGAAGCAAATCCGCACGACGGTCTGCAGCAGAAAAAGGAGGTCGAGGGCGATAATTGTGCGCCTCCCTCCGAAGATGAGGCAAGCCTCGGCGGACGGCAATTTATCGTGCACGAGGATCCCCGAGCAGGGCGTTTCAAGCGCGGGTTTATAGCCACGACAAGCAGCCTCAAGAAAAAGCAACAACTTAGAGAGTGACCAAGACCTGCTAGGCGATAGATGGACTGAAGTCCTTGCGGCGAAGAGTATGAACTCGACGCCCCTCAAAAGCTACCCCAAGCGCGGGCCGTTGCCTCGATTAGAGGAGAAGCACCCAAGTCACCGGCCGCGACATGGCCGACCCGGCCACCCGTGGCAGCGATAGAAACCTCTCGGCCCTCCGCTCAAGCCACACAGCGCGCCGCTCAAAAGTACCAAGGCACGGAAAAAGCACCGGACTTGCGAGATATATTGGAGGATAAGGCAAAACATACAAGATCGGTCTACGGATCGCGTGGGCGTAATGGGCGGGATGATTACCGTCGCACCGGATCAACAAACCCGGCGGGTCGAACATAGTAGACAAAGCTCATATGAGCTACGTCGTGATATAATATCTGAGGCGCACACCACTATGCTTCACGGATGAAGTAATGGATCATCAAATCCCAAGGGATTCAAACCCGTAAACATCGAATCATACGATGGTACCACAGATCCTGCGGTGCGGATCGAGGACTATCTCCTCCATATCCACATGGCCCGCGGTGATGATCTACATGCCATCAAATACCTCCCTCAAGCTTAAAGGACCAGCTCGGCATTGGCTCAACAGCTTGCGGCGAATCAATTGGTTGTTGGTAGGACACGGAAGCCGCATTCCTTGATAACTTCAGGGCACATATGTGCGACCACCGACGCCGATGACCTTAGCCACGTAATTCAGTAGCGGAAGAATCGTCGGACAATTACGGACACGGTTCCTAACAAAGAAAAATCAAATGCGTGGTATGCGGATGCGGAGAGGCCCTTGCAGCCTTCAAACATAACATCCTCGGCAGAGTGGCTTGCCCGGCACCTAGGACAGGAAAAGCCAAAATCCATGGCAGCCCTCACAACACTCATGACCGCTTTTGTGCGGGAGAGGACAAGCAGCTGGCTCGAAGCAACAACAGCCCAAACACCACGATAGTTCGGATACCAAGGACAGCAATGGCAGGTCGTGTCGCAACAAGAACAAAGCGCTGCGTGCATGGCGATATCTGCGAAGATCGGCCGTCAATGCGGATTCGGAGCTCTAAACCCGGTCGTGGAAGAAGCCATTCAAAAAAAATACCGAGGGCCCGTCCAACTTGGACCGAATCGCGATCGCTTGTGCGGATACATGGCACCCCGAAAAACCAATCAATCCACCAGGGATTGTTGGGTGTTCAAGAAAGCAGGCAAGTTAAGTGCGAACTCAATGACAAGGGGCTGCATAGCGATGGCGAGGAAGAGCCCGGCACGCCCGAACAATAGAGAGAAGAGTTTTCCCACACAAGTGCGAGCGGTGAACATGATATCATAACCCATATACCCAAAAGGTGAGCGTGCACTAAGGGGCGTATATGCAATGGAGCCGATCGCCCGAAGTTCAACCCATGGTCTTCTGCCCGATCACCTTCGATCGGAGGACCACCCACTAGCATCCGTCACGGCGGTTTCGCGCATTGGTTCTTGACCCAATTATTGGATTTCACCTCACCGAGTCTGATGGATGACGGTAGCAACTGAACCTGCTTTATCGGGATATAGTCATAAAATGGGCATAGACCCCTCAAAATTAAACCTACAAAATGACCTTTAAAGGCGTCATACGGGTGTAGAGGCCAATTATGCGGGCTCGATTACACTCGAAGTGGTCTTGGATCCCGGATAACTTCCGAGGCGAAGAGTTAATCTTGACATAGTCCCGTTCATGATGGCTATCATGCCTGCTCGGACGAACCGCATTGCAAAGTTCAATGCGGTGCCGCCGCTGTATACCTCAAGCTCAAGATGCGGGCCCTCGGGGTAATCACGGTCAATGTAAACACGAGCGCTCTCTCGAGCAGAGGAGCACCACGGCGGCCCTCGCGGTGGAGGTACAAAGCAGCCTCTCACGGCAATTCTCGAGTCCGGCCACTAAGCGTCCGGACAGCATCCAGCAGCCCGAGTAACCTACAACAAGACCGCTGGCACGATTCAAGCATGCGTAGCAATCCGGCTAACCCCAGCCCTCGCGAAGTGCGAAGCGATTACTACAGCGTACATAACTACGCTCTGGAATACCATGGGTATAAAGGGAGGGCACGACCACGGCACGCCGAGAATGCGGCTCAACCACACGGGGGCTCCGATAGTGTCATTCTTTTTCTTTTTCCTTTTCTTCCTTTTCTTACTTCGGGACTCCGTTTTCCGGAGGTCTGTCGGCACTAGAATCACCGAACTCACGATGCAACAGCCGGGGAAGCGAGAAAGCCACGTCAGTGTTGGTGGTCTCTAATATGAGCATTATACATTTTACATACCATCCGCAGCTTACCCTGGAGAAGGACATATTAGATAGTCCCATCCCTTGCTTATCGCACTATTTGTATCGTTACGCTTTCATTGTAGTACCTTTTGAATAAACAATACATAGCTTTTGCCTATTATTCCACTCCTTTCTTTATCTATATATATGTCCATTTCATGACATGCTACACCGTACACTTTAGTGCAGCCAATACACCGAGGGCTTAAGTACCCCAAAATTATGGTATGACAAGTCGAACACTTTCACAAGTCAGCACCCGAACTTATAACATTATATGCATCGGCTCCGAATCATGTCTTGGGTCAATAGTTGGGTTTGCGGCTCCGTGTTTTGGTACCTTCGTTCCGTCATATCGGGTAAGGTAGCACCGGAGAACCCTTCGATTATGCCCCAGTTGAGCTGGTCGAGCACCTCGATGGAAAGCTAAAACGGCCCGTCATGATAGAAGCGAGAGCGATCGCTGTTGAGAGGTTTTTGGGTCCCTAAAGACTTATGCGCTTAGAGTGAGAACGAATTTTCGGCCAAGGCATGGATAGCGACCCAAACTCGGTCTTCGAATACTAGGGGCTTCGCCAAAATTTAAAATTATAGAATTCTATGGCTAAGTGAGAGTGTTCAAGCATTATAAGTCCGGTTGCCTTGTTAAATGCGTTGGCGCCTCCTAGATGGACCCAAGAATGGGAACAAGAGTTCTCAAGTTTATCGAACACCCGACACTTTCGTGGCATGAAATTTGAAATAACGACTTGCCATCTCTCAAATTTGATAAAGCGGCCGCCTGAGAAGGTAATATTTTAAATTAAACAAGCTTGCTTAGCGCATATGAACAAGTTTTCAGCGTCAGGATAACAAATCGAGTCTATTCAAAAATTACATCTTTGGAGCACTCATCCGCTATTCGGCGGGCACCCTTGAGGAGGCCCTCATAGTACATTTGGGCGTCGCGATGCTCCTTGCCCTTGGTGGCCCGTCCGTCACAAGCTTCTCCGCATCCAGCTTGCCCCGGTGCACTTTAGCACGGGCAAGGGCCAACGGACACCTTCAATGCGACGAGCGGAGCGCAGTGACTTCAATTCGTGGACGGCGTCCACCGGCCGCTACACTAAGCGAAGTAGCTCGAGGCATGGCTTCCAATGGCCTGACCCGAAATATAAGGCCCTTCATGGCCTGTTCGGCGACCTTGTGGAGCTCGACCAGCTGCTTCGGCTGGTCGCAAGAGCACGGATGTCGGCCTCGGCATCTGAGACAGAACACCTTCTCCGTCGAGCTCCCTCCTTGGTCTTTGTAGAATGCGGCAGCACCCGATACCTCTGAGGCAGATCTGCGAGCGCTCCTTGAGAGCTCGAATCCGGGTAAGTAATAAGTAATTCACTTTCACATGCTTTCTCTGCATAAAGAATGCCTTACCGCCGTGATCTTCTTTATTGCCTCAATCTCTGGAGGCTTTTTGGGCCTCGGCCTTAGCAACTTTGGCACTCTCAAGAGCGAAACAAGCTCAGTTCTCGGGTCTTGAGTCACGCTCCATACTCTCGTGTTTTCCACGAGCACGGAGCTCTTGCCGCACCTCCGCCATTGTGCCTCCCTCTTCTCTCGCTTCGGTGCGTTCAGCAGCCGCTTTGTTTTCGACCACAGACACGCCTCCTTCAGGTCGCCACCTCGTTCGTGGCCCTGCGGTACCATGCTATTCCTGTTATTTTTGCAACGAAACCTTTCTATAAGGTATTTCTTTCATAAGGTATTTCTTTCATAAGGTATTACTTACCTTTCTTGTCCTCGAGCTGCTTCTTGGCAAGTCAGAGCTCGTTCTCGGACGCTCGAGGCTTTGCTTCAATGCATCGACCTCTGCGGTCGGTCTGTGAGGAGGTCGGCGGCGTCTTTGCATTCCCATATTGACATACTTATGTTAGACTCCTCGTATATCTTTTTAGATCCTTAGTCGGCTTTTCTTTCCGAACACGAACTAAGCATCGAGAACTGCTGTCCATGCGGTAATATTTTAAATATTCTACACTTACCTCAAAGCTTTGTTAGAAGGCTAGTCACAGAGCTTCAGTCGGCCCGCTCTTGGCGGACTGAACTGTCCGGGATCACCGCACTCATAGCAGTCGGTGCTCCTCCTGATGGGCTGTTAAGCGCCTCGATCGCTATCCGGTGCCTCGGTTGGATGGAGGACACGGCGTCTTACCCTTCTTCTTGAAGGGACCGCTTGCGGACTCCGGAACGGCTGAAGGTTCCGGCATGGAGTCGGACAAGGGTGGGCTTAAACCCTGTGGGTCTCGCCCCCCCGCGCTTTGAAGTCCGGGAGGTTGCCTTGTGGCGCCTCCTGCACCACCTCCTCTTGACCAAGCCCCCTTGGGGCCCACATGATGTCGTCCATAGCGTGAGGTGAGGAGGCAGCCGGAAGTAAGTACTCTCCATTTCCGGCGAACTCGAGGACCCTTCGACAAAGCGGTGGACTACGCCCTTAGGCGGGCTGCATGATTGTTGGCATTAGAGAACACTATGCGATGATAAAAAAGCCAGGGGTATCAGGACACTTACGATCTCGCGGGCTTGGCCCTCGTTGGCCACTCCTCCTCCTCGTAAATCGGCGTTGGTGGAGAAGTCGAGAAGGTCCTTCCTTCTTAGACCCTTGGCCTCCCGGTTAGGCGGCCTTCCTTTCCTCTCCTCCCCTTGAGAGAAGCTCTTTCCTCCTCCTGCGTCCTCGGGAGAAGATTCTACTTGAGAATCGGCGACACTGGCGTCGGCAGCTCCTTGAGTTCCGTGGCCTCCTTCTTGGACTTCTTCTCGGCACCACATGGGGTGCGGAGCCAACAACTTCCGTCAATCGGGCGTCTGCTGGAGTCTTCGGCAAAGGCAGGACGAGTTAACCTGTCAGGGCGTCTTCAACCGATCTGTTAAAGGTTAGGGAATTTTAAATCCGCATGAGTCAAACTATGAAAAAGAGTCCCATAAAGGGTAAAATAACTCACCTAGCTGGCTTGGCGCTGCGAGCTGAATCCGCGATCTTGATGGCGGATGTAGAACCTCGGCGCCCTTGACAGCACCTTCCAAGCATCTTAAATGCGTAGTGTCGAAGAGCCTTATCGAGTTAGAGTCTTGTGCGGATCGAACTCCACAATTTGAAGGCCCGTTGTTGGCATGGGAGAATCCGGCGGATGAGCATCACACAGATTACGTTGACAAGCACGAGATTCTTGTCCACCAGGTTTGGACGCATGTTTGGAGTCGGATAGCTCCTCCGAATTCCCCCACGTCAGGCCGTCTCTTTCCATGGCGAGAGTCGTGTGGGAAGCCAGATCTGAATTCGAGGCCGCCACCCATTTAAGGTCTGTGACTCGGTGATATAGAACCACCCGAATGCCACCTTTATTATGCGCGAAGGAGCCCTCGAGCCATAGGACTTTGGCCATCTTGCCAACCATGGAGCCTCCGCACTCCGCTTGGCGGAAGCCCACTACCTTGACTGACATTGAAGATCTTCAGCCATAAGCGAAGTGGGGCTGGATCGAGAGGAAGGCCTCGCACCTGACGATGATGAGCGCCGAGATGTTGAGGATGAAATTCGGGGCTAGGTCGTGGAAGTCCAGGCCGTAGTAGAACATGAGCCCCGAACAAATGGGTGAAGTGGAAAACCTGATCCAGCGGAGGAAGTGGGGAGAAACACCACCTGTCATGGGGCACTGGGGGTTGGAATAGGCTGCCCAGCGTCGGGCAGCCTGTCTGTGATGTCATGGGACAAATGTCCGGCCTCCACAGTCTTGTGATGTGCCCTCCGTGACGGAGGAGGCCATCCACTGCCTCCCGCTCTGGACATAGTTGGAGAAGGTTGAGGTGGGGTGTGCGAACTTGGTATTTGGAGCTCGAGTCTTGTGAAATGGATGAGCAAAGGAGGAAGAAGGCATAGGTGAAAAGGTGGATCCTTATCCCTTATATGAATGAATGACTATCGTCCCCACCAGCACTGGTAAAACTAAGCTTATCTCCCAAAGCGCCATAATCAATGGCGTGGATCGTTACTACGTCCGTATTGATGGGAATCCGGAATAAGGGGCATGATTTATGCTTTGATAAGGCGTGCGGAAAACCGCCTCGCTAAGCGTCTTTGAGGTGGAGCAGTAAAAGCGATTCATATAAAGGCACTGGCCATGGTGTGATGTCACGCCCTTGAATCGTCGACAGATTTGTGCAAAAATTATTCTCTATCGGTGGTTTGTGGAACTTGTTTTGCGAGCGGACACAATCTGGTGTTCAAAACCTTCTATGAAGTGTTAGGAGGAGGAACCGCCTTGCAATGCGAAGACAATATCGCGCGGACTCGTCGTCATTGAAGCCTGGTTGAGGGGACTCTTGAGGAGTCATGGACTAGGGGTGTCGGATAGCGAACTATCATCACGGCGGACTCCAAGACTATGAAGATATAAGATTGAAGACTTCGTCCGTGTCAGGATGGGACTTTCCTTGGCATGGAAGGCAAGCTTGGCGATCTGGATATGTAGATCTCCTACCATTGTAACCGACTTTGTGTAACCCTAACCTATCCGGTGTCTATATAAGCAGGAGGGTTTTAGTCGAAGGGCCGAACAACAATCATACCATAGGCTAGCTTCTAGGGTTTAGCCTCCTTGATCTCGTGGTAGATCTACTCTTGTACTACCCATATCATCAATATTAATCAAGCGGGGTAGGGTATTACCTCCATCGATGGGGCCCGAACCTAGGTAAAAACATCGTGTCCCTTGTCTCCTGTTACCATCCGCCTAGGCATACGATTTGGGACCCCCTACCGAGATCCACGGTTTTGACACCGACAGGACTCTTTTTTCATAGTTCGACTCTATCTGGGATTTAAAATTCCCTAATCTTTAGGACTGGCTGAAGAGCGTCGGACAGGTTAACTGTCCGGCTCCTTTGCCGAAGACCCAGCGACGCCCGATTAGCCGGGGTTGCTGGCTCTGAGTACCCATGTGGTGCGGAGAAGAAGGCCAAGAAGGAGGCCACGGGGAACTCGAAGGAGCTCCCGGCGCGAGTCTTTGTCGGTCTGAGCAGAATCTTCTCCGAGGGCGAGGAGGAGAAAGCAAGCTTCTCCCCGGTGAAGAGGAGAAAGGAAGGCCGCCCCAACTAGGCAGGCGGAGGGTCTAGAAGGAAGGACCCTTCCTCGGACTTCTCCACCAACCGACGGCGAGGAGGAGGTGGCCAACAAGGGCCAAGCCTCTGGCGAGATCGTAAGTGTCAGGATACCCTGGCTTTTTATCATCGCATAGTGTTCTCTAATGCCGAACAATCATGCAGCCCAGCCCAGAGGCGGAGTCCACAGCCGTCGGCGGGTCCCAGGTTAAATCGGAAATGGAAGTACTTCACTTCGGCCGCCTCCTCACCTCACGCTGCAGACGACACAGCGGTGGGGCCCCAAGGGGGCTTGGTCGAAGGAGGTGGTGCGGGGCGCCACAAGGCAACCTCCCGGACTCGAGCGCGTGGGGCGAGACCCCGGGGCTCTAAGCCCGACCCTTGTCCGGACTCCATCTGGGAACCTTCAGGTTAAGTCCAGTAGCAGTCCACCATGAAAGGTAAGGCAGCCGTGTCCTCCGTCCAACGGGAGGCACCGGATAGCTCTGGGCGCTTAACAGTGCTTCCATCAGGAACACCGCCTTATTATGAGTCACGGTGATCCGGACATTCGATCCGCCAAGAGCGGGCTGACGAAAGCTACCAGCCTTCTAACAGGCTTTGAGGTAAGTTTAGAATATGTAAAATATTACCGCATAGACATAGCCCACGATGCTTAGTTGGTGTTGGAAAGAAAAGCGGATGAGGATCTAAAAGATATCTTGGGAGTTTAAGATAAGTATGTCAATATGTGAATCAGGCTCAACTTGACCTCTGCCGCCTTGAATCAGGGTCGATGCATTGAAGCAAAGCCTCGAGCTGTCAGAAACGAGCTCGGCCCTGCCAAGCAGCTCGAGGACAAGAAAGGTAAGTAATACCTTATGAAAGAAATACCTTATAGAAAAGGTTTGGTTGCGAAAAATAACAGGAATAACTTGGGTACTGAGGGGCCACGAGCGAGGTGGCGACCACTGAAGGAAGCGGTGTCCGTGGCAGCTCATGACGCGCGGCTAGAAGCGAGAAGAAGGGGGCGCAGGCTGGCGGAGGTGCGGCAAGAGCTCAGGCTCTCGTGAAAAAACCACGAGGGTTTGGGCGTGACTCGAACCAGAGTCGAGCTTGCCCGGCTCTAGAGAGTGCCAAAGCTGCTAAGGCGAGGCCCAAAAGCCCTCAAGAATTGAATAAGCTAGAGAAGATAGCGGTGGGTAAGGCATTCTTTATGCAAAAGCGAGCATGTGAAAGTGAATTACCTATTACTTACGGATTCAGACTCTCCGGGAGCATTCGCGAGATCTGCCCGTAGTGTGTACGATCTTTGCCGCATTCTACTGCGCCAGGGAGGCTTGGCGGAGAAAGGTGTTCGGTCTCAATATCTGAGGCGGACATCCGGTGCCCCTAAGCGACCAGTTGAAGCAGCTGGTCGAGCTCCACAAGGTCGCCGAACAGGCCAAGAAGGGCCTTATAGTTGGTGTGGCCATTGGAAGCCATGCACAGGAGCTACTTGACTTAGTGCAGCGGTGGTGGGCCTTTGTCCACGAATTGAAGTCATCAAGCGCTCCGTCTGCATTGAAGGTGTCCGTGGGCCCTTTCCGTGCTAAAGTGCTTGCTGGGGCAAGCTGGATGCGGAGAAGCTTGTGACAGACGGACCACCAGAAGGGCAAGGAGCATCATACGCCGAAATGTACTATGAGGGCCTCTGAAGGTGCCCGCCGAATAGCGGATGAGTGCTCCAAAGATGTAATTTTGAATAGACTACGCATTTGTTATCTGTCTGCTGAAAACTTGTTCATATCGCTAAGCAACATTTAATTTAAAATATTACCTTAAATGCGGACCCGTTTATCAAATTTGAGAGATGGCAATTCGTTGGCTTGACCCCCATGCCACAGTCTTTGGGGTGCTCGGGATAAACTTGAGCACTCTTGTTCCCATTCTTGGGTCCATCTGAGGCGCTCAGCGCAATGAACAAAACAACGGACTTATAATGCTTGAACACTCTCCTTAGCCATAGAATTCTATAATTTTAAATTTGTGAAGCCCCTAGTATCGGAAGACCCGAGTTCGGGCGCTATCACGCCTTGGCGGACAATTCGGTTCCTCGCTCTAAGCGGCATAAGTCTTTAGGGACCTGAAAAACCTCTCGAACAGCGATCGGCTCTCGCCCTATCATGACGGTCAGTTTTAGCTTTCTCCTTTGAGGTGCTCGACCCAGCTCAAGCTGGGGCACTGTCGCTTGATGGTTCTCCGTGCTACCTTACCCGATATAATGAGCGTAAGGTACCAAAACACGAGGCCAGGCAAACCAACTATTGACCCAAGACATGATTAGAGCTGATGCATATAATGCTATAAGTTCAGGGTGCGCACTTGTGAAAGTGTTAGTACTTGTCACACCATAATTTTGGGGTACTTAAGCCTGGTGTATTAGCCGTACCAAAGTTATGCAGGTGCAGCATGTCATGAAATGGACATATATATAGATAAAGAAAGGAGTGCAATAATAGGCAAAAGCTATGTATTGTTTATTCAAAAATCTGCAATGAAATCGAGCGATACAAATAGTGCGATAAGCAAGGGATGGGACTATCTAACATGTCCCCCTCGAGGGGTAATTCTTGGGATTATTTGGGACCCGACTCATAAGTCGAGATCACCGAATGCTGCGTGTCGGTGATGATCGAGATCAATGCTCACTTGAACACTGAAGCTGAATAACAAAGTCTTACATCCATACGTGCCGTTTTACACAAGTAGGACCATTATGGTCAAGTCTTGAGTGTATCATCATGGCGGAAATCTTCAATAACAACGGACCCATGCCATCTGCCTTAACCCTACGGGCATTCTGGTGAGGCGTCCTAGCTTCGCATGTTAAATCTTGAAGTATTCTTCATCATATCCTGTTCTTTCATGCACAGCCAATAAAATAACCAATGGCAAGCCAATCGGTACTTTGAATGTACTACTTAAGCAACCCATGTTTTGGTTCAAGATACAACATTTCATGATATAGGTAAATTTTTGCAGAAAGCTAGTTTTGAGTGAAATGACATGTTCAACAACTTGTAAGACATGCATCGGAGAATTCAAGTAACCATGAGGGCAGGTTCTGAGATATCAACATAAATAGAGTGGGCACCAACCCAACTCAATCATGTCAAGTCCTTTGACTTGACCCAAGTAAATCTTCCCACTTATCCAAACACACACTTTGGTTTGTAAACATGTGGGCGTAGCCAAGAGCGGTTACCCAACTGTCCTTGACCGTGGACACGGCTATTCAAATAGTTTACACTCTGCAGAGGTTGCACACTTTACCCACAAGAACCGGGGAACTTCCGTGTCATCCACGACCCGCGATACCTCAAGTACCCGGGGTAAGCACCCGATCACTACCTTTCCCTAGCCGACACTAACAAGGAGTCCACTCGTTGTTCCGTATCCTCACGATGTACATCATCTGAGACTCACTCGAGATCATAACATCCGAGAGGACACAGCGGTGTATCCGGTGCCTGTAAAAACAGTCATGGGCGCCCTACAGCACGACCCGTCCCAAGAGAGCACCAACTCTCCCCGTCACTAGTAATGTGGGCTCCAAGCTAGTATCGGCCTAGGTAATCAATAATGCCCTTTCCCATATAAGGGTAGAGTGGTTGAGCATGTAAGGTTGGAATAGCAGTGTAACAAACCAATCCTGTTTGAAAACAACACACACACTTGCCTCGGCACACCACTTCGTCATCAAGTGGCTACCCAACTCATCATCTCCCTTGGGCTAAAGTGGCACCCGACGGGGTTTTCAAAAAGTCTTTTGAAAATACTTTGTCTCCTTCATCATGCATATACCCGTCCCTTTTTGCGTAGCATCTACTTTAGCATCCTACCTACTCCCACCGGCATAACCCTCATAAGAAGGTAGGGTCATGCACAATGCAAGTATCAACGAGGAAGTACGGTGGCAACCCATCAAGGTGGTTACCACCTCATCATGATTCCATTGCAACAAAAATATGGTGCTATATGACATGCATAAAAAGGGTTTCATAGACATGGTCAAAGGGCTCCTTGCCTGGTTCATCAGAGTCTTCAAGCCTTCTGGTCCATCTCTGAGTATTTCGTCTACTTCGTCAACTAACGTCGGAAACAATCATAGTAAGCAACGCAACAAGGCAGAAAATAAAAGTGCTCTAAAAATGTGAGTTGGACTTTTCTAGGATACCTCTGGTCATATGAGGAATGACCAAGGTGATTTCATTGGAAGTGGATCAATGGATATTTCTAAACATTTCAATATGATGGAATCAATGGATTTGATGTGTGGTGAACTAGAGTAGGGTACCCTAGTACCCGAACTCGTCATGGACAGATTACTGGCATACAGCAGGGCGGCTTGATAGCCACCAAGATCCTCAACGGCTCCTTGGAGCCATTCAAAACAAATCAGCCAAGGCCCGGCAAGAGGAGCTTGCGGGAAGGTACTCGAGCGCCAAAGGAAACAAGGCCCGGCAAGAGGAGCTTGCCGGGAAGGCTGGCGGCGCTGAACCAGAAAGCGACAAGGTTCCTTGTGACAAAGCATTTGCGGGGCGGGCGACCTCTTCATCTCGCTCCAGCTCACCCGTAGCGTGTCACCAGGGCTCTCCCAAATCTGGCGTGTCGGCGGGCGTGCAAGCCAGGCGGGGAAGTAGCGACGAGCAGCGCTGACAAGCTACCATCGTGGCGGACGGGCGCCTGCAGTCCTGTTACCTTTGTTAAGGCGGCCAGGGCGGGCATTGATGACTCTTGTCCCTTGCCGTCGAGTTAGGTATAGATTCTGTACCTTTGTACAAGCGGTGTACCAACCCAGGTTTTACCATTGTAACCTTGTCTACTTGCCACATGTGGTAACCCCTTGTTCCTATAAAAGGAGGCCGAGGGCAGCGTAGAAAGGGTTCGGCTAGTTCGGTCTAGCTCGAGCAGTTCATCACATTAGGGCTAGGTTTTGTAGCCGCATTGCTCCCTAGCAAGAACACAAGAAAATCCACGAGCAGCGGTAGGAGTATTATCTCTCGGAGAGCTCGAAGCTGGGTAAACCCCTCGTGCGCGCCATACGATCCGCTCTTTAATGCAATCTCCGCTCCCCTCCGAACCACAAGGGACCCGGGTCCCATAGGTTCTCGTGGGGCATGATCAGCTCTTCCCCCGACATCTTTGGCGCGTCAGGTAGGGGGGCGTCGAGACTGTGTGAACCCGATTCGGCGGTCGTACGAACATCTTCATCGACATCTTCGTCGACATGGCGCGAAGAAGAAGCCTTCGGCGGCAGCTGAGCCGTCGCGTCGAACCCACCACCACGGGCCGTCGGTGGTGGAAGCGCTGGCGGAGGACGGCGTCGTCGAAAGAGCCGCGATGCCGCCCGAGGTCCAAGGACAACGCGCGCGTGGCGTCGGTGTCGAATGCACCCACGTCCATCACAGGGAGCGGGGCGAGACGGCGTCATGATACCCGCGGCACCATCGATCTTTGGATCAAGGCCAAGCTGCAGGATCCCAAGGCCCTCGAGACCGCATGCACCTCGGCATGCGGTGCGAATAGAATGCGATCGCTGGGGCGGGATGCTGCTCCTCTAACGGTTGGAGTCGAGCACATCCGTTCTTCGCTCCGTCGCCGTTGCCGTAACCACCAGCGGAAGCCTTGGCGAGGCTCGATTACTACTAGATTACCCTCGGCGGCCGATAAGGTCGGCGAGTGGAGAACCACAATTCAGAGTCTCATCGGCCGCCAGCGCGTCCGCGACGGCAAGCGCCGCAGCAGCGGCGAGGCGACAAAGCGCGAGCGATGGCGGCAGACTTGCGAGTGCACCACCGTACCTCCCCTTCCCGAAGGCCAAGATCGCCGACTCGCTGGATCCACCTCGGCGGTGACTCCACGGCATCGTCGGATCCGCGAGCTCGTCGCGACCAGCGCCAAGTTCTTGAGAGCGGCAAGAAGAGGATGCTCGAACCGCGCCAGCGCCCGAAGAAGCGCGCCGTCAATCGACCAGCGGGCCTTGTCGATATACGCGCCCGAAGAACGAGGCGACTTACCGTGCGGTGGGTTGCCCTGCGTTCACTTTCGTGAGCTGCGGCAAGTCCGGTGGCCGACAAGAAAAACTTCAAACCAGGCGTGCGGAGAAATGCGGCGGCGGGACACATCCATCGGAGTTCCTCGGCATCTACACCATCGCGGTGCAAGCTGCGGGGGCGAGGCGACAAGATCCTGCCAACTACTTCCCTTGGTGCTCAAGCCAAGCGTCGAGATCTTGGCTCATGCACTTGCGGATGGCTCTATTTCTTCTTAGGCAGATTTGTGCCATCGGTTTGTTGGCGCCTTCACGGTGACCACAAGCCTCATGGCCGGAAGTGATCTCCACCTGCTGCGCCCGAAGGAGGAGTCTCTGCATAAATTCATCCGAGATTGATCGGGTGCACTACAACATCGGGCGTCCACCTGCTGCGATGATTAGTGCATTCCATCGAGAATGTCGAAATCGCGAGATGAGGAGGAGATGGCGATGTGCAAAGTGAAAGGCGTCAGCGAGCTCTCATACGGCGACAAGTGTGCCTTGTTGAAGAAGGAAGAAGGCTCGAGGAGAGAGTGTGGGGCAGAGTCGGCGGTGAGGACCGCCCGGCAAGGAATAGCCGTGGCGGAACAACGAGGAGGAAGAAAAACCAAGAAATACTAGTTGTCGAGCAGTCCGGCAAGGATGGTACCGCCAACAAAGCCAAGGCGGTGGCTCCGGCAAGGAGGTTACCGTTAGCGTCGACCGCCAAAGCTGTGGCGACGCCGACAAACTGACAGCTCAACAAGCGATCTTGTAAAATCCACGCACTAAGGGCCCACGATCTCCAAAGCTGCAAGAAAGTCGAGCAGCTTGTTGAGCTCTGAAGAGCTGAATCTGACGGCGAGACAAGGAGAAGGCCCAGAAGGTGCTTGTGCAGCAGTAAAAAAGAGACCGGTCGGGGAGGGCGCTTGGCAAGGCCAAACAGCGGCAGAGAGCCAGACCTCCCAGCGGCGCGACAAGGAAGAAGATGAAGATGGCGAGGACTATGAGGGCGATGAAGCTGATGAGCAGGAGTTTCAAAAGGGCAGAGGTCCTTGGCGTTGGCGGTGGTGCGTCTCTACATACCTCCACCGCCAACTCAAGCAATGGATCGTGAGGTCAATGCAGCGAGAACCATCCATAGAGTCACGCAAACCTCTGAAGTGGTCCACACGCCCATCATCTTTGACATTGGGATCACCGATCGCATCACTGCGGTCGGGTGCTTGCCGATGTTGGTCTCTCAACCATCTGCAACCTCAAGGTCACAAAGGTGCTTTGGTTGACGGCCGAGGCCGGCCTGAATTTGATCTCCTCTGCGGTGCTCGAAACTTGGATCCTGACGGTGAGCTCGAAGAAACTGGTACATTCAAGGAATCAACCCGGAAGGAGCAAGCCCAAGGGAAGATCGCGTTGCGGTAACATTGGCGTGAGCTCAATTCAGAAGCGAGAGGTCACGTTTGGCGTCGCCGATTTCCCATTGCCCTACAATGGCATACTTGGCCGTCGGCACTCGCCAAGTTCATGGCCGCCTCTCATTATGCTTACAACCTACTCAAGATGCCCGGCCCGATAGCGTCATTTCTGTCCATGGCGACAAGAAAAGCGCACTTATCTCGCCAACAAGATTATCGGGATGCAGCAGCGCGACGGATAGCAAACCACTTACCGCTGAAGCTCACGGGCGAAGAAGAAGACCACTTTGGGTCCGGCAAAACCTTTGTTGCCCACTCCGGCAAGCGCACCTCTTGGTGCTGCGCTACCGTCGAGGGCCTTTCATCGAGCTCCACCGGCAAGTGCAACAAGGCGATGGCAGCTCCGCCAAAGACCAAGAAGGTGCCGCCAAGGAGGGCGGCAGCTGGTGGTACCTTCACCATCGATGCCACGCTTGATCCTAAATAGGAAGCGAGCTCGTTGCTTTCTGCGGGCGAATGTCGATGTGTTTGCATGGCAACCATCGATATCCCGGTGTTGCCGGAAAGTAATTGAGCATCGCCTGGCTATGCATCCTCACACAAGGCCCGTCAAGCAAGAGTTAGGAAGCAGCGTTGGGCGCCAAGAGTTCATAGCGAGAAGAAATCAAAAAGTTGGAAGCAGCGGGGCTTGTCGGAGGAGTCCTCCACCCCGTGGTTGGCCAATCCGGTAGTGATGCATAAGGCTAATGGAAATGGAGACTTTGTATTGACTTCACGAGATGTTAATAAAGCCTGTCCCAGGACCCATTTCCCTTGCAGCGTGTCGACCAGATTATTGACTCCACGGCTGGATGCGATCTGCTTTCATTTCTTGATGCATATTCAGGATATCATCAGATCTTCATGGCGAGAAGAGGATGAAGAAAACCGCATTCATCACACCATGTAGCGCGTCTTTGCTTTATCTGGATACCTTCGGTTTGAAGAATGCTGGTTCAACCTTTGCGGGGTAGTCCATGATGCCTTTGGACCACGGATACGACGAAGCGTAGAAGCCTACATGGATGATATAGTGGTCAAGAGCAAGGACGAGCAACCTTGGTTCAAGATTTGGATGAGGCGTTTGCAAACTGCGCAAGATCAACCTCAAGCTCAACCCGAGAAGTGCGTGTTTGGAGTCCCTTCCGGCAAGCTTCTCGGGTTCTTTGTATCTCAGCGAGGAATTGAAGCCAATCCCGACAAGATCAAGGCCATTGAGCAGATCGAGGCACCAAAGCACGTCAAGGATGTCGGGAGGCTTGCGGTTGCGTGGCTGCTCTCGGCGGGTTCATCTCTAAGTCTGCTTGGCAGCCTGCCGTTTTCAAGATTTTGAAAAAGCAGGTCAATGAAATGGACTCGAAGCGGAGGCTGCGCTGCTGAGACTTGAAGAGATACTGTCCTTCACTCCGATGCTTATCGCACCTAAGCCGCAAGAGAAGTTGCTGCTTAATATAAGCGGCAACCAATCAAGTGGTTAGTGCTGCATTAGTAGCGGAGAGGGAGGCGGTGATGAGCGACAGCGAGGCAGGCGCATCCAGCGACTAGCAAGGGCTTCCCGCCAAGCTCGGTCCCGACAAGGGCGGATCAGCGCGAGGTTGCGACAAGATAAGGAAGAAGATGGTGCGGCGCCCGGTGTACTGTCGGTTCCCTTACTGCGAGGCTAGATCAAGGTACTCGGTGTCTGAACTTCTTCGGCCTCCTCATGGCCTCGAAAGCTCGCCATTACTTCCAAGCACATGAGATAACAGTTGTCACTCGCTTTCGGCTGAAGAGGATTTGCAAAATCCGAAGCGGCAGGCAGGATTGTTGAGTGGTATTTGGAACTATCAAGCTTTGGTCTCAAGTTTCAAAGCACTTCAACTATCGAGCAGGGCATTGGCAGAATTTATAGCGAGTGGGCGTAGCGTGGGATGAAGAGATTAGGAGGCGAGCATCCCGTCGAGGAGGCAAATAAAGAATGGCTGATGTACTTTGGCGGTGCCTTCTCGGCGCAAGGCGCCCGGTGCCCGGCGTCTTATCGCACCACCGGGAACACCTCAAATACA
This sequence comes from Aegilops longissima, assembly GCA_021605205.1. Taxonomy (NCBI): domain Eukaryota; kingdom Viridiplantae; phylum Streptophyta; class Magnoliopsida; order Poales; family Poaceae; genus Aegilops; species Aegilops longissima. The sequence continues at coordinate 29,788 of JAHIAM010007294.1, forward strand.
TAGTCAAATGCACTTTCCCAAGGAACAAGCAACAAATAATACTGCAGTATGAAGGCTTGCTTGCGGTCTCGAGATTCAGTGGACCTTGGGATTAAGAAGCTCATTGTCGGGGAGACTCACAACTTATGCGTCCGCCAAGTAAATAAAGATTACGAGTCCGTTGATGGAAGCGTCGTTGATGAAGTGAGGAAGCTGGAAAAGCACTTTGAAGGCACTGCAAATGGAACCGTTCCAAAACGCGAATAATGTGGTGATGGCCTCTCCAAATGTACGCGCAAGTTACACATGGAACCAGGATTTTGTGCTCAAGCTGACTCAGCCAGCCGTGACACCATCAACGAGACGAGCAAAAAGAAAATTGGTTTCGGTGACTACTTTCCGGCGAGCTCTCTGAAGCCGCCGCCAAGAAGGTCCCTAAAACCGGCGCAAATATCGCGAGGCGATCTGCTCGACAAACCATGAAGTTTGTATCGTTGAAACAAGCGCTCCCGACAAGCTTAGCTCCGGCAAGCAGCGGGGATCATCGACTCCGGCGGACCCGCGAGTCCTTGCCGTAGAAGCTGATGGTCCGCGATGATAGATGAGCCTTTAGTCCTTGTTAGCCGAGCCCTGAGGCTCCAACATGAGCACAGCAGATCGTCCATTTCCTTGAGACGGAGAACTTCCCGAAGAGCAAGAAGAAGCGGAAAAAGTAGCCCGGCGGTCAAGTATGTACCAGTTTGTTGACAACATCACATGCGAAGAAGACTCAATGGAGTGAAATTGAAGTGCATTTGCGGGAAGGCAGACGAAGCTGTTGGCGGAGATACGGAGGCATATGTGGTCACCACATTGGCGCAAAACACTTGCCGGCAAAGCTTTCCGGCAAGGTTTCTTCGGCGAAGCCTTCGGGATCTGCGCACAAGTAACCAAGTGTGAAGCGTGCGATTCCATTCAAGGCAGATACACCAGCCAGCTCAAGCTCTCGGGCGATCCCTTTATCCTGGCCCTTCTCGGTGCAGGGGCTCGACATCCTCGGCCCCTTCCCGAGCTGTCGGGGCTTTGAATACTTATGCGTCGCAATCGACAAGTTCACAAAGTGGCGAAGTGGAACCGGTGAGGAAGGTGACAAGCTGATCGGCCGTCAAGTTCTTGAGTCAATTGTTTGCCGTTTGGGATTCCTAACGGATCATCACCGACAACGGCACACAGTTCCTGATCGCACCTTCATGCGATCGCCCAAGATCTTGGCGCCAAGATCTGCTTTGCTTCCGTTGCTCATCCGAAGCAGCGGTCAGCGAAGACAAGCGGCTGAAGTGCTGCGAGACTCAAGACAGAACTTTCGACGGGCTGCACAAGTCGCGGAAGGAACTGGATCGAGGCTGCGGTGGTTCTTTAGTCGATCGGGGCGGACGCCGTCGAGCCAGCGGCGGACACCCTTTGCTCTAGTCTATGGAGCGAGGCAGTTCTCCCCACGGAACTCGTTCACGGGTCACCTCGAGTGCTCACTTATGATGAGCTTGAGCAAGAGCAGCTGCGACAAGATGGCGCTGCTCCTCGAGGAAGATCGTCTTGAACTCTTTGTCGAGCTGCTCGTTACCGGCAAGCTTTGCGTCGCTACCATAGCCGCAAAGTTAATGCGGAAGCTTGAGGAAGGCGACCTTGTTCTTGGCGCGTTCAATCCGCCAAGAATTCCAACAAGTTGGCGCCAAAGTGGGAAGGCCCTTATCGGGTAAAGCAGTCACTAGGCGGCGTTGTCCACCTTGAGACCGAAGGCGGCTTTCGGTGAGCAATTCCTGGAACATAGAGCATCTTCGCAAGTTTACCCATGTAGCGGTTGCGGAACCGTTCCGACAACCACCCTTTTATACAAATCTTGCAGCTGTTGCATGTAATCCTTTGTACAAAGCGGCGCGAGACCCGTGCATCGATAAAGCCTATGGTTGCGCACATTTTCGTTAAATACATGCCTTCATTATCAAATATGCATGTGTTTACTAACATCTTGTGCAGCACCCGAACCCGGTAAGCGATAATGAGCCAGTCGGCTCCACAACTTTCTTTTTCTCTTCTTTCTTCTCAAACAAGAAGAAGGTTCATCCACCCACAAGTTAACCGGGGGGGAGAGGAGGAGATAGTGGCATGGGCCGACAAGCTTCGCCGACAAGCGTCGCTCGAGGAACTATCGCCTTGCCGGGAGACGGACAACAGAAAAGCTAAGTTGCTAAGTTTAAGCGACCAGTTTTAAATTTTCAAGTTATCTTCCTCGAACGATAGTACTTTGTATGGAAAACCTATGCGCGGAGGAACCAAATCGTGACTGGTGGCGCCCTTACTTTGTTTGAGTCCGCTCAACAACTTAAGTGAGCTGCGGCTAGTCATGACGAGGTTGCTTGTCGATGGCGACCCGCTTGACGAGCTGCTGAAGTTCGCTTTTCGGGCTCGCGGCAAGGGTACTGCACGGCAAGTTTCCTGGCGTGGGGTAAAAACATACAAGGGAAGAAATCGTGTAAAGGAAATAACTTTGCATTCGATGGCCTAAGATAGTGTATGTTACGAAGATAGCTTATCGCGGCACTAGCCTAATCGTTCGCAGCACTGTAATAAAAGCGAAGAAAAGAAAGGTGCGCCGGCATCCAAACCCCGGCAAGCTAGAGTTGCCGGGGGCTGCGGCAAGCCAGCGTTGCCAGAGGCTGCGGCAAGCCAGAGTTGCCGGGGGCTGCGGTATCAGATAAGCCTTTCGTCCTTTCTCAAACATCCCTCTTTTATTAAAAACATTCTTCTCGGATACAGTCCGTGGAGAGTGAAAAACATGAAAAAGAGGATTACAAGTTCTTAAGTGCAGATAAGGCCCGAAGGCTTACAAATTAAAAAGATAAGATGCCCGTAATCCTTTTCTGTCCCTATCTTGGAGGTAGGTTAAGGAGGCGGGAAGGGCAAAAGGCGCCTCTGTGAGCTACAGGTGCGAAGGCACCAAGAGAACATCAGGGGGCTCTCAGAAGGCTTCTCGGGGGCGGCGGCGCGAAGCCGGGGCTCGAGGCGAGGCGGCGGGGCGTCGGCATCTTGTCGAGGCACTCGCCCTCGTGCTCGGCTTGGCGGCCTTGTCGCCATCCCTCTTCCCCTTCGCAGCCTCCCTCGCCCGATCGCCCAAGGAGGCGACCACAGGGGTTCAAGGAGGCAGCGACACGGATGATGGAATTCGCCGGTGGCCGGGCAGCGCCCGGCAACTAGTTGGGCCCGCTACCCTCGTCGTCGTTGTTGCTCTCCTCCTCGCCACTCTCGCTCGAGGAGGAATCGTCGCTGTCGGAGGAGCTATCCGCAGCACCTTGCCCAGTGCCAAGATCCCGAAGACCTTGCGGAGAGAGGTCACCCTCCATTAACAAAATGGAGGTAAACCCATCAACAGGTTGTGGATGCAGGTGAGCGTCTTCCACCCGCGATCAAGATACATCACATTAGGGGCTGGGAATACAGCAGCGGACTCACGTGCCGCTAATCCCACCCCTCATGTGCAATCTCAACGTCTCGGCGGATCCGACTCCGCCGCCGCCATGACGGGCTGGAAGCGAGAGGCGGCGGCAAGCGCCCGACAAAGCAGCGAAGAACTTCGCAAAGGTGCGTCCACCGTATGGACGCCCTTGAGGGGAGGAACCGTCGGTGGGGGCGGAGGCAACCGCCGACCGACCGCCTCTTCCCGGCGCCTCGAGCTCGCCCACGACCTCGCCCCGGAGGAACCGCCGGCGGAGGCAGAGGCAGCACCGCCTCGTCCGCCTCTCCCGGGCTCCTCGGCCTCATCCACGACCTCGCCCCTCCCTCTTCCCCTTGTGGCTGGCTCTGCCACCCGGGCGTGGGATTGGGAGGGTTCATTGTCTGTTGCAACCCTCGCCGCCACCGATGGAGAACCAAGGTTCCCTTTCTCCATGGCGAATGGGAGAAAGGGGCGAAGCTGAAGAAAGGAAGGGATGGGAGAGTATGAGCCTGCGCTCCCCTTCCGCCCTTCTTAAAAAGAAGCAAGGTGGGGGCTCGGCCGCCCCTTCGGCGAATCAAGGCACAGGGAGAAGCGGGGAATCTAGACAGACCTGCTGCCTCTGCTGCATAGCGACCCAGTTTCCACTTCCACCGCCCGTGACCCGAGTGCATAGGAACCACGTGGCGGAGATGCTGAGCGAGGCGGACGGATGAGGCGACCTCACCGCCGCCCGCCATTGCGACACCACAATTGCGTGTGCGTTCTGGAGGCAGCGGTGGGCGCGTGCCGTTCGTGGGAGGCGTGGTGGGTCCAAGGCAAATGGCGTAATCAAGACCACAGCGGCGCCGTGCACTTTGTTTTGGGCCTTGCCCATGAGCTGGCGCCGTGTGTGGCCGAGCCAGGGGCTCTGTCCGGTGAACTAGGTAGGGTACCCTAGTACCCGAACTTCGTCTGCAGACGATTCTGGCGCCTGGCGGGGCGGCGATAACCACCAAGATCTCGGCGGCTCCTTGGAGCCATTCAAAAGCGAGCAGCCAAGGCCCGGCAGAGGGCTTGCAGGGAAGGCCCTCGAGCGCCAAAACAAGGCCCGGCAAGAGGAGCTTGCGGGAAGGCTGCGGCGCTGAACCCCCAAAGCGCGACAAGGTTCCCGCCACGGCAGCGCTTGCGGGTGGCGACCTCTCTTCATCTCGCTCCAGCTCACCCGTAGCGTGTCACCCAGGGCTCTCCCAAGCTCTGGCGTGTCGGCGGGCGTGCAAGCCAGCGGGGAATAGCGACGAGGCAGTGACAAGCCACCATCGTGGCGAGACGGAGGCGCCTAGCGGTCCTTGTTACCTTTGTTAAGGCGGCTGAGGCGGGCATTGATGACCCTTGTCCCTTGCCGTCGAGTTAGGTATAGATTCTTGTACCTTTGTACAAGCGGTGTACCAACCCAGGTTTTACCATTGTAACCTTGTCTACTTGCCACATGTGGTAACCTTGTGCTTATAAAAGGAGGCCGAGGGCAGCGTAGAAAGGGTTCGGCTAGTTCGGTCTAGCTCGACTTAGTTCATCACATTCGGGCTAGGTTTTGTAGCCGCATTGCTCCCTAGCAAGAACACAAGAAACTCCACAAAGCAGCGGTAGGAGTATTATCTCTCGGAGAGCTCCAAAGCTGGGTAAACCCCTCGTGCGCGCATACGATCCGCTCTTTAATGCAATCTCCGCTCCCCTCCGAACCACAAGGGACCCAGGTCCCATAGGTGCTCGTGGGGCACGATCAGTTCTTCCCCCGACATGATGGATCCACAAGTTGTACACAGAATGCCATTTTATAAAAATGAGTAAAAGTACCCATTAATTCTGGAATGATTTTAGAAACATTTAGAAATTGGTTTCACTGGATTTGGAGTTGAAGCGAATATAATATGGATTTTGAAGTGGACTTATGTGGATAAATGACCTTTTAAAGGTTGGTGAAAACCAAGGACAAAAAAAATGTCCTTGGGTCCTATCAAATAGGACTTGATTTATGGAGTCTCTAGAAATTTGAATCATCAAATTTGGAGTTCATTTAATTGTTTTGTGGATTTTACAAATTTATAGAAAAAGAAAAAGAGAAGGGAAAGGGGGTATACCCTTATCCAGCGCACCAGGCGAAAGATAGCAGCGGGCCGGCCCAGTGGCTCAGCTCTTGGCAGTGTCGAGGGCAATGTCGGCGTATTCCATGGAAGCGCCTTCCCCAATGACGTGCAGCGAAACTTGTTTCCATAAGCAGGCGGGGCCGCCCAAGGTCGGTGACAGCGGGGCCAGTGCCCAGCCGTCTCCTACCTCCCGCTCGAGCAGGCGAGGCAGGAGAGCAAGGCCCGGCGGCGCCGGCGTTCTCCCGTGATGCCAGCCACCTCCGTGACGCCCGGCGTCTGTGGCCTTTCGGGAGCCGCATCGCATCGGGAGAAAGCGTCGACCCGCGGTGGGCCAGAGTGCAGCAGTGGTGATCTTTGTTCGACGGAACAACCATGGGGAGGAGGGAGAAGCAGGAGGGTCTCCAGTGGCAGTGGTGGCGCTTGTGGGGACCCGACTCATAAGTCGTGATCACGAATGCTGCGTGTACGGTGATCCCGAGATCAATGCTCACTTGAACACCTGAAGCTGAATAACAAGAGTCTTACATCCATACATACCGTCTTACACAAATTATGACCATTATGGTCAAGTCTTACATCGATAAAGCCTTAAGGGCTGAACATCAAAGGAAACACAAGCAGCGGAAATCTTCGTTGATAAGTAGAACCCATGCCATCTGCCTTAACCCTACGGGCATTACATTGAGGAAGCGTCCTAGTTAGCATGTTAGTCTCCAAAGAACTCTTCTTGAACTCCGGTTCTTCCATGCTGGTCAATTAAATAACCAGTGGCAAGCCAATGAGTACTTTGAATGTACTACTTAAGCAACCCATGTTTTGGTTCGAGATCGACAATGCATGATATAGGTAAATTTTTGCGAAAGCTAGTTTTGAGTGCAATGACATGTTCAACGACTTGTAAGATATGCATCGGGAGAATTCAAGTATCCATGAGGACAGATTACGAGATATCAACATAAATAGAGTGGGCACCAACCCAACTCAATCATGTCAAGTCCCTTGACTAGACCCAAGTAGTTATCCAAACACACACACGGTTTGTAAACATGTGGGCGTAGCCCAAGGCGGTTACCCAAGCTGTCCTTGACCGTGGACACGGCTATTGAATAGTTTTACACTGTAGAGGTTGCACACTTTACCCACAAGATCCGGGAACTTCCGTGTCATCCACGACCCGCTGTATCTCAAGTACCGGGGTAAGCACTCGATCACTATCTTTCCCTAGGCGACACTAACAAGGAGTCCACTCGTTGTTCCGTATCCTCACGATGTACATCTTCGAGACTCGCTCAAGATCGTAACATCGAGAGGGACACTAGCAGTGTATTCGATGCCACAATGAAAACAGTCATGGCCGCCCTACAGCACGAACCCGTCCAGAGAGAGCACCAACTCTCCCCGTCACTAATGTCGGGCTCCAAGCTAGTATCGGCCTAGGTAATCAAAATGCCCTTTCCCATATAAGGGTAGAGTGGTTGCGCATGTAAGGTTGGAATAGCAGTGCATAACTTAAACCAATCCGTTTTGAAAACAATACACACACTTGCCTCGGTACACCACTTCGTCATCAAGTGGCTACCCAACTCATCATCTCCCTCGGGCATAAGTGGCACCCGATGGGGTTTTGAGAAGTCCTTTGAAAATACTTTGTCTCCATCACCATGCATATTCCCGTCCCTTTTTGCGTAGCACTACTTTAGCATCCTATCTACTCCCACCGGCATAACCCTCATAAGAAGGTAGGGTCATGCACAATGCAAGTATCAACGAGGAAATGCGGTGGCAAGCCACCCCATGTGGTCACCACAATATCGTGTCTCAGGTGCAAGCAATAAAAGTGCTATATGGCATGCATAAAAGGGTTTCATAGACATGGTCAAAGGGCTGCTTGCCTTGGTCTTCAAAGTCTTCAAGTTCTTCAAACCCTTCTCCTTCTTCTTCTTCTTGACAACCGTCTATCACGGGATCTAATAAATGCAAGAAAATAACGAGAAAAAATAAGGCAATAGTAAAGCAGAAAAACCAAAGTGCTCGGAAAAATGTCAACTTATTTTGGTAAATACCGGGGAACTCTAAGAAGGAGAAAATTATTAGTTATGGATTTGGAGTTGTATGATAGGAGAAATGGATTTTAGGAGGGAATATAAATGCTCAAATCTGAATTTAAATTTGAGCAGTCTGAGAAAAGTTTGATGGATATTTATGAAAGTTACACCATTAAATAGGTGGGATTTTAGAAGAATTTAGGAGTTGGAATTACTGCATTTGGATTATTATTTAATCCTGTGGAATTATTTGAAATATAACGAGAAAAAGAAAAAGGAAAAGCTATTTGTGTCCTTTGGGCGAGAAAGATCCTGATCAGCAGGCCCGAAGGATTCAGCCAGCGCAAGGTTGCCACGTCGAAGGCGTAAAGGCAAAATCGCCTTCGCCCGGCGAGGAAAGCGGTTGTGGCGTGCAATTTTAAACCTGATAGGTGGGGCCCACCACAGTATGTGAGGCTGGTGGCGGGCCCACGGCCGTCGTCTTCCACCTCGAGCCAGATAGGGGGCGAGCTCACGGCGTCGCTGTGGTCGGCGGCGAGGTGATCGAGGCACCTGCGTACTCGGTAGTCGCCGTTGGTGGAGGTGGAAGCGGTCGCCGGGCTTGAGGTTCGCGGCTGACGAGGAAAGCGGCAAAGCCGGGAGGAGTTCGCCCGGTCGATTTGGTTACAAGCAGGCGGGGAGAGGAAATGGTCGAGAGGTGGCGGTTCGGATCGAGAGAGAGAGGCAAAGGAGGCTGTACCACGAGATCAACGATCGACCCGAGGCGTGAGCTCCGGTCGATCCGAGCATAAAGCTCTCCGAGGCTGATTGGGTGGTGCGGGCACGTGCTTGGGGGTGTGAGAAGGAGGTGGATGCCACGAGAGAGACACAGGCGAGCTTTAATGTGGCGCCGGTCCACCGTGGACTCGTCGCGGTGAGATCAGGCGAGACCAGAGGCGTGTGGGCACACGAGGTGAGTCCGGGCGTTCGTGGATGAGGCCTCGACCAGGTGAACAAAGAAACGGCGGGGAGGGCGGAGGCTGCTGGCGTGTGAGTTCGCTCATTGGAGCTCTCGGGCGGCAGCACGCGTGTCTGGTGTGGCGAGAGGAGGGAGAAGGAGGAGGGGACGAGGCGTGGCGTCTTTGCGGATGTCGAGGAGCATCGGTGGCATGAGGGGAGGCCAGGTGGCGGGAGGCGGTTGGAAGAGGCGGCTACTGTCTTGGGAGGCCTTAGCATGGCAGCTCAAGCGTGCATATGGCCGGCATGGCCATTTTTCCAGCGCTCTGGGTTTGGCCTCTAGTGTCTGGGGGCTCTAGGGGGAAGTAAACAAATGGGAGGAAGCATTGGATGCCATGGATGGCCACTGGAGTGAGGAGGGAGGTGAGGAAGAGGGGTACAAGGGCTGTCCAGAGGGGTAAATGAGGTGGTTTCACCCCTCAATCATTGAGCTGAGATGCAGCCACTGTTACTGGAGGTAGAGGGGGACTAGGAGGAGCTGTGGTAAAAAGTGGAGCTCAAGGAGAATAGTTTTAGTGCTCAAAATGGTGATTATTGAAAAGTGGCAGAAGGTGTTTGATAATGGTTTTGGCAAGCAAATGATTTCCAATTGCCATGAGACTCCACAGGGTGAAATTACACATAAAAATAGGGCCTCCCACCAATTTCGAGCTTATTTGGGCAAAGTTGCCAATGCAACTTTTGTAAACCCTAGAAATGAGCAGAAATGGACTTGTGTAGATCTAGTTGAGAAAATCACTTCTCCTTGATGCACTACTTGGTGTAGTGGCCTCATTTGGTCATGTGAACATCCTCACAAAAGTTGGGGTCAAGGAGAGAAAGTTGGTAGTACAAAGTTGTTCAAATTTGGTTCTGGACAGGAAGGGTTTTGGGGCTCTTTGATCCATTTAACTTGTTCTCCAACTTGTGCCACTTTGTCTAGGTGCATTATTACACCATTTGAGCATGTTCACCAAGTGTGAGAGCATTTGGACATATTTGACAGTGCAAAGTTGTTCAAACTTGAAAAAGGTTAGAAGTGGTTTTGAGAGGGTTTCATGGGGTTATACTGTTTTCCATGACATGAGACTTGGCAATATCATCAATCATGTCATATGTGACATGCTAGAATTTTCTTGGAATTTTTGGGGAATATTTCCTTTGTAAATATTTCAAAAGATTGAAATATCCAGAAAGGGTTTTGAGGGATTTGACCAATATTTTGAACATTACCATGTGTTGAAACTCTTATATATGGGAAATATATGCCTTGAGTTTCCCTGATTTTTGTCAAATATTTTTAAACAATAAAATAATTTTTCCTATTAAAGACCATTTCTGGCCTTAAGAAAAAGCTTTTAAATAAAATAGGAAAATAACTTTTAAAATTATATTTTTGTGGTTTATGGGAATCCTATATCTAATAGGTTTCAAATATACTCTTTGAAATATTTTTCATACCACAAATCAAGTACTTGCAGTGCAAATCTCAATTCAAGGGTTTTTGAAAAACTAATTTTAGAAAATACTTTTTGGCCAAATTATGTTTGTAAGAAAATACTATATTGCTCTATACACATGGCATGATCATTGGGCAGAAGCTTGGGGCAAGGAGATGAAGTATAGAAGGTGGAGTTGTGTTGACCTTAAAGAGCACTTGAAAAACACAGAGAGAAAACCAACTCCAAATAAAAAGTCAAATAATGCAAAAGTTTTGTCAAACCACATTTTATCATGATTTATCATCTTAAGTGTTGTGCCACGAAAATCAGGTGTGACAGCGCTCAGTGCAGTCAGGAGGAAGGAGGAGGAGAGATGGGTGCAATTTTGGCGGAGTCCGTGGCTCGGCTCGGCCATGGGGAAGCGATGGAGGCTCGGGGAGAGGAATGGCTTGGTCGAGAGGATGCTCGGGAGGAGAGGAGCAAATGGAGCAGCGAGGAGGTGCAGGCGGCCTTATATGGCGAGGCCACGGCTCACCGTGAAGCCTGACCTCTGGGCACCCATGAAATGGCATGGTGGCCCAGGAGGAGGCTCGGGGTTGTCTGCGCTCGGGGAGAAGGAAAGGGGGAGCGGGGTGAGGTCAGAGGCGAGCCAGCCGCGTGGCGAGTGAGTGTGTGAGTCGAGGCGGCTCTGTCCGCCTGTGAGGAGAGCCGGAGAGGATAGAGAGGAGGGGCGACAGCTTGCCGTGCTTTGGGCGTGGGGCGACCTCGGGGACACGAGGGAGGCCCTAGGTGGTCCGGTGGCTTGGGCGGAGAGCAGCTACAGTGCTAGGGCGCCTTGTGGCAGCGCTCTCCAGCGTCTTTGGCCGGCATGGCCATTGTTTTGGCAAAGTGGTAGCGACCACTAATGTCAGTAGTGCTAGGGGTAGTAAAGAAGTGTGGAGGCATTGGATGCCTGGAGAGCGATGGGAGAGGAGAGAGGTTGAGGAGAGAGAAAATGGCTGTCGAGAGAGAGAAGGAGAGGTTTCACTCACCAATGTTTGAGCCATGGCCATGCTAAACTTACTAGAGGTAAGGAGAACTAGAAGAGGCTACGGTAAAGGTTGGGCTCAAGGAGAACAAGGGAAGAGGTGAAAACATCAACTTTTAAAAATTGCGGAAGGTGTTTGATGTAGGTTTGGGCAAGAAATTTAATTTCATTTGACATGAAACTTAACAGGATGGAATGGCACATAAGTAGGGTGTTCCACAAATTTTGAGCTCATTTGGGAAAAATAACCAATGTAACCCGGTAAACCCTAGAAATCAGCAGAAATGAACTTGTGTAGATCTAGTTGAGAAAATCATTTCTCCTTGATGCACCACTTGGTGTGGTGGCCTCATTTGGTCATGTGAACATGCTCAAAAAGTTGGGGTCAAGGAGAGAAAGTTGGTAGTACAAAGTTGTTCAAATTTGATTACAGGTGGAGAGGGTTTTGGGGCACTTTGATCAATATAACTTTTCTCCAACTTGTGCCATTTGGTCTAGATGAATGATTAGACCATTTGAGCATGTACACAAGATTTGAGAGCATTTGGACATGTTTGGCAATGTAAAGTTGCTCAAACTTCAAAATGGACAGAATTGGTTTTGAGGGGATTTCATGGGGTTATGCTATTCTCCATGACATGATACTTGTCAAGATCATCAAACATGTCATATTTGACATGCTAGAATTTTCTTGGAATTTCTGGAGAATATTTCCTTTGTAAATATTTCAAAAGCTTGAAATATCCAGAAAGGGTTTTTGAGGGATTTGACCAATATTTTGAACATGACCATGTGTTGAAACTCTTATATATGGGAATATATGCCCACTGAGTTTCCCTGATTTTTGTCAAATATTTTTAAAACAACAAAATAATTTTTCCCTATTAAAGACCATTTCTGGCCTTAAGAAAAAGCTTTTAAATAAAATAGGAAAATAACTTTTAAAATTGTATTTTTGTGGTTCCTGGGAGTCCTACATCTAATAGGAGTCAAATATATTTTTATAAATATTTTTACTGCCCTTAATTAAGTACTTGAAGTGCAAATCTCAATTCAGGGGTTTTTGGAAAACTAATTTTTTAAAATACTATTTGGCCAAATTATTTTTGTGAGAAATTATTTTTATGCCCTATACACATGGCATGATCATTGGGAAAGGTTTTTGGATCAAGGAGAAGGGGTATAAGAGTTGGAGGATTTATTTGATTTTTTAGAGCACTTTCAAACAACAGTCAAACATTAAATCAAAGCAAAGACAAAAACACTCAAAAGTTTTTGTCAAACCACATTTAGCATGATTTAATGACTTTAAGTGTTGTGCCATGAAAATCAGGTGTGACAGACCTACCCCCTTACAAGAATCTAGTCCCGAGATTCCCAAACTAAGCGCGGAAGGGGTATGGAAACTTGGATTGGGGTAGTCTTCACGTCCTCATACTACTTACTTACATTTGGTGCTCCATTGAACTAGAAGTACTTGATGGTGTGGCCGTGTATAACATTCTTCTTGATCCAGGTTTCTAATGGGTAGCTCGTGGTAGGTCAGATTGGGCTGGGGTCGATGGCTCGTGGTCGATGTCCTTGTAGAGACCGGGCTAGTTGGGGAGTTAGGAGCGTCTCCGGAGTGGTGTCGTGTGGAAAAACATTGTGCACAATAGGTAACTCGGTGGTAACTCGGTGGTAGCCGTCTACTCTTAAATCTTGAAGTGATCTTGGAGGGTTGTTAAATCTTGGAGTGATCTCGAAGGGGCGATGAATCTTGGTGTGGGTCTCCTTGTCATGGAAATGCTTGGTTCCTTAGAGAGGAGTGGCTTGCAGATACACATGGTCTTTGGCGGAAGTATACTTATTGAAGATGGTGGTTGGTGTAGTCCTTCCTCCTAGACATGACAATCTTGGATGTTCCTTGACCAACTCAACGATTCTTCTTCCGTCTTCGGGTGAACAAGTATGTCACCAAAGAAAGATGACAACTAACGTGTCCAAGCACTCCATGAAGTCTATGGGGTACGTAAAGTGGGTTGAGGCATTGGTGGTGGTCACGGTTGAGTATCGGCCAAGGTCTTATCGATCTAGAGCCAAAGCCCAAGGTCAGGATCCGACCATGTTGTGGCTTGGTAGGGCTCAAGGGTTTCAAGGATTCTAGGGTGCGAGTGAACGTTTATCATCTTATCCTTGAGCACAGTTTTTGAGATGCCAATTATCCTCTCTAGTCCTTTAAACAAATCACATCATATGACCGATAGCATCATTACGTATAGGTCAACTCCAACCATCACTCATGCTATTCATATCATCATGACTCCTGAGAGGAGGTCTAGCAAACTCATATATGTCTACGATCCCCAAAGTCATATGTATGGCTACCCTAAAATCCATGGGTATACAAGCTTCCAAGATGGAGTTAAACATGACAATCCAAGTGCTCACCCTATTCTTCCAAGGTCTAAGATAAATCACCTCTATCCTAAGGAAACACGTAAGTAAGCCACTCCAAGATCTTGTTTCCTTCCTATGAATCAACCAACAGCCCATTAACTTCCATCAATCACTACATAATCCATTTAATCCTACAAATCCAATGTTTATGATGTTCCACATGATCTCCTAAAGTCCATATAATCCCCAAACACTTGAAAGGGCTGTCTCTACTATAGTAAGTCCACCAATTCCATTATCAATGGTCAATAAACTCCAAGGTCAAGCTTATATCAACTCCGACAATTAATCCAATCTCCTAGTTTATTGTTCACCGAGAAGCGTGGTATCACGATCAAGATTATCAATCTGAATCAATTTACTCGAACCATGTAGACTTACTCAACATCTATACTCAACTAGGATCACCTTTTAAATCCAAATCTTGTGCCCAGCGAGAATTTCTACACTTTCTCCCAAGTTATTTACGTAATAAGTATCTCCTATCATTATCCTGGCTAAGTCAAATCCTTATACTTCCAAGAACTTTTAGCTTGCGATCATAATTTTCCATTAATTCCAATTTATCCAAGGGTAATGAAAGCTATGCTACTCTATATTAATGATCCCACCAAGTTCATACGCCAATATGAAAGCCTCATAATCCACCAAATAGTCTCGAGATGATCCCTCAAAGTCATTGATATGAACTCATCAAGTCATTTGTCCTCTATTCCTATATCCTCAAACTGGTCTTCCCTATGACATCGTCGATCACAGTGCTATATTAGGATGATAATGTGCTTGTTCACTATGTCCGCTAGTTCCATAATGAACCCGGTGTTGTCGAGGTTTACATAAACTAGCTGGTTCTCTTGCAATTCGTGGGTTAAGCACATGGTTAAGGACGGGGTATCTCATGAAGTCTCGAAGGGTCTAGGAATGGATTTCTAGTCGGAGGGTTAAACATAACTCTCTGGGGTTTCACTTGGTCGAGGAGGCTGCAACAAAAGTCTTGATGCTAGTTGGTTGCGAAGCAGATTCCTTGGTGCATCTTGTCTTGCTGGTCTTGATTGAGGAGAGAGATGAGAGGTATCGTAGCATAAAGGGGATGCCTAAAGGGGTTCTATAGTGCAGTGCAAACAAACAAGTGCCAAAAGGCCAAACACAAACAACAAAATAAGGCAGGTGATATAGTTGCGTACTTGTTGCCTAGGGCAAAAAGGCGTGATATCAAAACACAAACAAATAAAACAAGCAACACACAATCATGGTTCTATTGAACCATCATACGGACTTCATTGCGCATAGGGGTACCGACTCATCCTACCCTAGGGTTCTCGGACTAAGTAGTCATGCTTTACTTCGTGCCTCGTGCGATCTTGAGCTTTCCTCCGGTGTTGCTCGTCTCTTGTAGTTGTTCAATGAAACGATCCAGCTTGAGCACGAAGATTCTTCAACAACTTTTTGCTGCTGAAGTGATGGGGTGAAGGTGGCTCCTCGTGGCGGCATTGACTTGGTCTCCTTTGTCTTCTTAATCATGCGATCCCTCTTGCCTTCTAAGGCGTCGAGTGTACCGGGTAGGCAACCCTTTATGTAGTGACACGAACAACGCATAATAGAGGTCCAACCTATGAGTTACGTTGATGACAACATTGATACCAAGAGCGGGGGACGAAGAGAACCGTTTTCCTGCTCACTATAGTGAGGCGGCCCGAATGGCTAGGTTCTCATCCACCGGTGGTTGCCGATACAACAACGGTAGTGACAGGGTTACCCTATTAGCGATGTATACCATGATCTTGCATATCCAATGCCCTGATCGTCGTGAGGCTAAGGTTGCATCGTCTTGGGGCGATGTCAAGGTGTCACCATCTCACAGGCCTTGAGGTCCTCATCCCTCGAGGATGTAACTTCTATTGGTATCATCTTGTTGTGATGTCGCCAATCTTGTGTTCGGTGATGTGAATGAATATGGAAAGGCATCTTCCTTCTATATTATCCACGAGGATTACAAGGAATCCGATGGTCGGGGGCATAAGGGTTCTAGCGACCAAAGGTTTTGAAGGGAAGAGATCAATAAGGAAAGTATACCTTAGTTTTGAAAAACGAGAAGGAAGAAGTATAGATAGTTTTGAAAACTAGTAGTAGTTTTGGAAATAGTTTTACCCTAACTAACGACCATGCTAACTAAGGCTTCCTAAAGTCAGGATTGCTCTGATACCAGCTTTGTGGGGACCCCGACTCATAAGTCAACATCACCGAATGCATGTGTACAGTGGTCCCAGAGATCAATGCTCACTGAACACACAGAAGCTGAATAACAAGAGTCTTACATCCATACGTACCATTTTACACAAGTAGGACCATTATGGTCAAGTCTTGAGTGTATCATCATGGGAAATCTTCAATAACAACTTGGACCCATGCCATCTGCCTTAACCCTACGGGCATTACATTGAGAGCGTCCTAGCTCGCATGTTAAATCACCGAAGTATTCTTCATCATATCCTGTCTTTCATGCCTGGCCAATAAAATAACCAGTGGGAAGCCAATGAGTACTTTGAATGTACTCGCAAGCAACCCATGTTTTGGTTCAAGATACAACATTTCATGATATAGGTAAATTTTTGTAGAAAGCTAGTTTTGAGTGCAATGACATGGTCAACAACTTGTAAGACATGCATCAGGAGAATTCAAGTAACCATGAGGGCAGGTTACAGATATCAACATAAATAGAGTGGGCACCAACCCAACTCAATCATGTCAAGTCCCTTGACTTGACCCAAGTAGTTATCAAACACACACCGGTTTGTAAACATGTGGGCGTAGCCCAAGGCGGTTACCCAACTGTCCTTGACCGTGGACACGGCTATTCGAATAGTTTACACTCTGCGGAGGTTGCACACTTTACCCACAAGATCCGGGAACTTCCGTGTCATCCACGACCCGCGATACCTCAAGTACCGGGGTAAGCACCGATCACTACCTTTCCTAGGCGACACTAACAGGAGTCCACTCATTGTTCCGTATCCTCACGATATACATGATACAAGACTCACTCGAGATCGTAACATCAGAGAGGACACAGCGGTGTATCCGGTGCCCTATAAAAACAGTCATGGCCGCCCTACAGCACGACCCGTCAGAGAGAGCACCAACTCTCCCCGTCACTAGTAATGTGGGCTCCAAGCTAGTATCGGCCTAGGTAATCAATAATGCCCTTTCCCATATAAGGGTAGAGTGGTTGCTCATGTAAGGTTGGAATAACGGTCGCAACTTAAACCAATCCGCTTTTGAAAACAACACACACACTTGCCTCGGCACACCACTTCATCATCAAGTGGCTACCCAACTCATCATCTCCCTCGGGCATAAGTGGCACCCGACGGGGTTTCCGAAAAGTCTTTTGAAAATACTTTGTCTCCTTCATCATGCATATACCCGTCCCTTTTTGCGTAGCATCTACTTTAGCATCCTACCTACTCCCACGGCATAACCCTCATAAGAAGGTAGGGTCATGCACAATGCAAGTATCAACGAGGAAATGCGGTGGCACCCATCAAGGTGGTTACCACCTCATCATGATTCCATTGCGACAACAATATGGTGCTATATGACATGCATAAAAGGGTTTCATAGACATGGTCAAAGGGCTGCTTGCACGGTTCATCGAGTCTTCAAGCCTACGGTCCATCTCAAGTATTTAAGTCTACTTCGTCAACTAACGTCGGAAACAATCATAGTAAACAGCATAACAAGGCAGAAAATAAAAGTGCTCTAAAAATGTGAGTTGGACTTTTCTAGGATACCTCTGGTCATATGAGGAATGACCAAGGTGATTTCATTGAAGTGGATCAATGGATATTTCTAAACATTTCAATATGATGGAATCAATGGATTTGATGGATCCACAAGTTGTACACAGAATGCCATTTTATAAAAATGAGTAAAAGTACCCATTAATTCAAGCATGATTTTAGAAACATTTAGAAATTGGTTTCACTGGATTTGGAGTTGAAATGAATATAATATGGATTTTTGAAGTGGACTTATGTGGATAAATGACCTTTTTAAAGGTTTAGTGAAAACCAAGGACAAAAAAATGTCCACTGGGTCCTATCAAATAGGACTTGATTTATGGAGGCTCTGGAAATTTGAATAATCAAATTTGGAGTTCATTTGATTGTTTTGTGGATTTTACAAATTCTGAGAAAAAGAAAAGAGAAGGAAAGGGGTATACCCTTGTCCAGTACACCAGCGAAAAGATAGCGATGGGCGGCCCAGTAGCTTAGCTCTTGCAGGTGTCGGCGGCGTCGGCGTATTCCATGGAAGACGCCTTCCCGGCAATGACAGCAGGCGAAACCGTTTCCATAAGCGGGGCCCGCCCACCTGATCGGTGACGGCGGGGCCCGTGCGAGCCGTCTCCTACCTCGCGCTCGAGCAGGCGAGGCCGGAAACAAGGCAGCCAGGCGCCGGCGTTCTCCCGGCGGTACCAGCCACCTCCGGCGGCGCCGCGTCACCGGCCTTCGAGGAGGCCGCCGCATCTAACCGTGGGTGCACAGTCGCCCAGAACCACCGGGTTGAGCAAAGGCGTCGACCCATGGCGGACAAGGCTGCAGTGGTGATGCGATTCATGGAACAGCCTTGGGAGGAGGGAGAAGCAGGAGGGTCTCGCGGTGGCAGTGGTGGCGCTCTAGTGCGGTCGAGAGGAAGGAGGAGGAGATGGGTGCGAATTTTGGCGGAGTCCGCGGCTCGGCTCCGGCCATGGGGAGCGATGGAGGCTCGGGGAGAGGAATGGCTTGGTCGAGAGGATGCTCGGGAGGAGAGGAGCAGATGGAGCAGCGAGGAGGTCTGGAGCGGCCTTATATGGCGAGGCCACGGCTCACCGTGAGCGCTGCCTCGGGCACCCATGAAATGGCCGTGGTGGCCACGGGAGGAGGCTCGGGGTTGTCTGTGGCGCTCGTGGGCGTGGTCCAAGTCGGGGGAGAAGGAAAGGGGGAGCGGGGTGAGGTCGGGCGGGCGGTCGCGTGGCGAGGAGTGCTTGAGTCGAGGCGCTCTGTCCGCCTTGAGGAGAGCGGAGAGGAGAGAGAGGAGGGACGATAGCTTGCCATGCCTTTGGGCGTCGAGGCGACCTCGGGGACACGAGGGAGGCCCTATGTGGTCCGGTGGCTTGGGCGAAGAGCACCTCTGATGCTAGGGCGCATGTATGGCGCTCTCGAGGCCGTCTTTGGCCGGCATGGCCATTGTTTTGGCAAAGTGGTAGCGACCACTAATGTCAGTAGTGCTAGGGGAGTAAAGAAGTGTGGAGGCATTGGATGCCTGGAGAGCGATGGGAGAGAGAGAGAGGTTGAGGAGAGAGAGAAAATGGCTGTCGAGAGAGAGAGAGGAGAGGTTTCACTCACCAATGTTTGAGCCATGGCCATGCTAAATTTACAAGAGGTAAAGGAGAAGCGAGAAGAGGCTCGGTAAAGGTTGGGCTCAAGGAGAATAAGGGAAGAGGTGAAAACATCTACTTTTAAAAATTGCCAGAAGGTGTTTGATGTAGGTTTGGGCAAGAAATTTAATTTCATTTGACATGAAACTTAACAGGATGGAATGGCACATAGAAGTAGGGTGTTCCACCAATTTTGAGCTCATTTGGGAAAAATAGCCAATGTAACTTTGGTAAACCCTAGAAATCAGCAGAAATGAACTTGTGTAGATCTAGTTGAGCAAATCATTTATCCTTGATGCACCACTTGGTGTGGTGGCCTCATTTGGTCATGTGAACATGCTCAAAAAAGTTGGGATCAAGGAGAGAAAGTTGGTAGTACAAAGTTGTTCAAATATTATTACAGTGGAGAGGGTTTTGGGGCACTTTGATCAATATAACTTTTCTCCAACTTGTGCCATTTGGTCTAGATGAATTATTAGACCATTTGAGCATGTACACAAGATTTGAGAGCATTTGGACATGTTTGGCAATGTAAAGTTGCTCAAACTTCAAAATGGGCAAAATTGGTTTTGAGGGGATTTCATGGGGTTATGCTATTCTCCATGACATGATACTTGTCAAGATCATTAAACATGTCTTATGTGACATGCTATAATTTTCTTGGAATTTCTAGAGAATATTTCCTTTGTAAATATTTCAAAAGCTTGAAATATCCAGAAAGGGTTTTTGAGGGATTTGACCAATATTTTGAACATGACCATGTGTTGAAACTCTTATATATGGGAATATATGCCCACTGAGTTTCCCTGATTTTTGTCAAATATTTTTAAAACAATAAAATAATTTTTCCCTATTAAAGACCATTTCTGGCCTTAAGAAAAAGCTTTTAAATAAAATAGGAAAATAACTTTTAAAATTGTATTTTTGTGGTTACTGGGAGTCCTACATCTAATAGGAGTCAAATATATTTTTAGAAATATTTTTACTGCCCTTAATTAAGTACTTGAAGTGCAAATCTCAATTCAGGGGTTTTTGGAAAACTAATTTTTTAAATACTATTTGGCCAAATTATTTTTGTGAGAAATTATTTTTATGCCCTATACACATGGCATGATCATTGGGAAAGGTTTTTGGCTCAAGGAGAAGGGGTATAAGAGTTGGAGGATTTATTTGATTTTTTTTAGAGCACTTTCAAACAGCAGTCAAACATTAAATCAAAGCAAAGACAAAAACACTCAAAAGTTTTTGTCAAACCACATTTTAGCATGATTTAATGACTTTAAGTGTTGTGCCATGAAAATCAGGGTGTGACAGGGTTGGTATGTAAAACAGGTATAATGCTCGTAAAAGAGACCACCTGAACACTCGACGTGGCTTTCTGCTTCCCTGGCTGTTGCATCGTGAGTTCGGCGATTCTAGTGCCGGACAGGACCTCTGGAAAACGGAGTCCTGAAATTAAGAAAAAGGAAGAAAAAGGAAAAAAGAAAAAGAATGACACAATTGGGAGCCCACAGTGCGGTTGAGCCGCATTCAGGCGTCAGTGGTGGTGCCCCTCACTTTATGCCCATGGTATCTCGGGCGTAGTTATATGCGCTAATCTTGGCTTCACAATTCGCGAGGGCTGGGGTTGGGGCGGATTACTCTGGCGTGCTTGAATCGTGTCGGCGGTCTTGTTGTAGGTTACTCGGTAGCAGCGGTGTCCGGGCGGCTTAGTGGTCGGACTCGAGAATTGCTGTGAGAGGCTGCTTTGTACCTCCGCGCTTGAGACGCCGTGTGCTCCTCCGTTCGGAGAGGCGTTCGGTGTTTCCATTGACCGTGATTACTCCTCGAGGGCTGGCATCTTGAGCTTGAGGTATCGTGGTGCGGCACCGCATTGAACTTTACAAATGCGTTTCGTCAGAAGCGGTGCATGATAGCCACTGCGGAGCAGGACTATGTCAAAGATTAACTCTTCGCTTTGAAAGTTATCCGGGGATCCGAAGACCACTTGAGTGTGGCGAGCCCGTACAATTGGCCTCTACACCGGTATGGCGCCTTTAAAGGTCGTTTTGTATGTTTAATTCTTGAGGGTCTATGCCCATTTTGCTTGTATCACGATAAAGCGGTTCAGGCTGCTACCGCCGTCCATCGGGACTCTGGTGAGGTGAAATCCGTCAATAATTGGGTCAAGAACCAATGTGGCGAAACCGCCGTGACAGATGCTAGTGCGGTGGTCCCTTCGATCGAAGGTGATCGGGCAGGAAGAACATGGGTTGAACTTGGGCGGTGGCTCCATCGCATATCGTCCCTTAGTGCGCTTCCGCTCCCTTTTGGGTATATGGGTTGCGTATATCATATTCACCGTCCGCACTTGTGTGGGAAAACCCTTCTGTCCTCTATTGTTCGGCGGCCGGGGCTCTTCCTTGTCATCGCTATGCAGCCACTTGTCATTGAGTTTGGCAGTTAACTTGCCTGCTTTCTTGAACACCCAACAATCCCTGTTGGTGTGATTGGCTAATTTTTCGGGGGTGCCATGTATACGCTGGCGATCGATATTCGGTCCAAGTTGGGCCAGACCTGAGTATTTCTTTTGAATGGCTTCTTCGCTGACCGGGTTTAGAGCCTCACGAATCCGGCATTGTCGGCCGTATCTTGATATTATCGCCGTTAATGCGGCGCTTGTCGTGTTGCGACAGCGACCTGCCATTGCTGTCCTTAGTATCGGAACTATCGGGGTGTTTGGCCAAGTTGTTGCTTGAGCTAGCCAGCTATCCCCTCCCGCTAAAGCGGGTCATGAGTGTTAATGAGGGCTGCCATGGATTTTGGCTTTTCCTGTCCTAGGTGCCGGGCAAGCCACTCGTCGCGGATGTTATATTTGAAGGCTGCAAGGGCCTCTGCATCCAGACGATCAACGATTTGATTTTTCTTTGTTAGGAACCGTGTCGAGAATTGTTTGGCGATTCTTACGGCTGCTGAATTATGTGGCTAAGGTCATGGCGTCGGTGGTCGCACATATGTGCCCTGGAAGTTATCAAGGAATGCGGCTTCTACGTCCTCCCAACAACCAATTGATTCTGCTGGCAAGCTGTTGAGCCAATGCCGAACTGGTCCTTTAAGCTTGAGTGGGAGGTATTTGATGGCATGTAGATCATCACCGCGGGCCATGTGGATATGGAGGAGATAGTCCTCGATCCAGACCGCAGGATCTGTGGTACCATCGTATGGTTCGATGTTTACGGGTTTGAATCCCTCGGGGATTTGATGATGCATTACTTCATCTGTGAAGCATAGTGGGTGTGCGGCGCCTCTATATTGGGCTATATCACGACGTAGCTCATATGAGCTTTGTCTACTGTGTTCAGCCCGGTCGGGTTTGCTGTATCCGGCGCGACGGTAATCATCCCGCGTCGTTGGGTGCCCACGTGATCCGTAGATCGATCTTGTATGTTTGTCCTTATCCTCCAATATATCTACATAAGTCCGGCGCGTTTTCCGTGCCTTGGTACTTTTGGCGTCGGGGTGTGGCTTGGCGGAGGGCGAGAGGCTTCTGTCATGACCGCAGGGTGGCGATCTGCCATGTCATCGCTGGTGATTTGGGTGCTTCCTCCTCTAATCGAGGCAAAGGCATGTGTTTGGGGTAGCTTTGGAGGCGTTCGAGTTCATACTCTTGGATGCAAGGACTTGATCCATCTGTCGACTAGCAGTCATGGTCAGCTCTAAGTTGTTGCTGCTTTTCTTGAGGCTGCTTCTTTGTGGCTATAAGCCTGCGTTTGAAAGCGCTCCTGTTGGCGGGATCCTTAGGCACGACAAATTAAGTGCGTCGTCGAGGCTTGCCTCATCTTGAGAGGGCGCATAATTATCGTCCTCGACCTCCCTTTACTGCCGCATTGTCGTGCGGACTTGCTTCTCCCTCCTCCTGTCTTTGAGTCCTGCTTTGGAGGGGTTGTCTTCGGCACTGTCCGGGGTGTTATTATCTCCCATGCCGGAATCACCATTTTTATTGTGGCAGGATTTAGAGCGGCGCCGCTGACGTCGGAACTTCGGTTGCTTCTTGGAGGGGTCATCCTCCGTTGTTCCATCGCCGTTCCCATCTTTTGGGATGTCCACCATGTATATGTCATATGACGAGGTGGCCTTCCAGTGCCCTATAGGCGTTGGGTCTTGGTCGTCTCCGGCATCGTCGTCCATACCGTCGATGTCTTCGGAGTCGAAGTCGAGCATGTTGGTTAGATCATCGAAAGTGGCTATAAAGTGGGTGGTGTGTGGGCGTTGAATTTCTTCGTCGTCCGTATCCCAACCTTCCTGTTCGTAGTCCGGCCAGGGCTCTCCGGATAAAGAGAGAGACTTTAGTGAGTTCAGGATGTCGCCAAAGGCGAGTCTGAAAAGATGTCATGACGATGAACTCCATGACCGGCGTAATCGGATTCGATTAGCGGTATGAGAGGTTCGGACTCGGAGAGAGTCCGGCACCTGAGTCGAGGTCTTTGCAAAGGACAGGGATGGAGTTCGGCTCAATCGCCGTGAGATCGTAGCCCGGCGGTGTCAACCACTCATCCTCGATCAGGGAATCCGGCTCCGGATTAAGGGTCGGAGGCGGATCTTTGGTGCGGCCTCGAGGCCTTTGTTAAGTTGCGAGCTAGATCATGCCCATCGAGACGGTCTGGCACGCGCTTCGGCTGTAGCTTGAATCCGTCGAAGATCAAGTCTCCGCGGACATCGGCCGTATAGTTCAAACTTCCAAATCTGACTGATGGCGGGCGTAGCTTCGATCTGCTCTAGATGGCCAGCGAATTGGCCCGCGATTGCAAAGCTGCCAAATATGAAGATCTGTCCGGGGAGAAAAGTCTCACCCTGGACGCGTCGTTGTTGATGATCGAAGGAGCCATCGGGCCTACGGTGGCGACATAGAGGAACTCTCAATGAAAGCACCAATGTCGGTGTCAAAACCGGCGGATCTCGGGTAGGGGTCCCGAGCTATGCGTCTAGGCGGATGGTAATAGGAGACAAGGGACACGATGTTTTTACCAGGTTGGGCCCTCTCGATGGAGGTAATACCCTACTCCTGCTTGATTAATATTGATGATATGGGTAGTACAGAGTAGATCTACCACGAGATCAAGGAGGCTAAACCCTAGAAGCTAGCCTATCGTATGATTGTTGTTAGTCCTCGGACTAAAACCCTCGGTTTATATAGACACGAGGATAGGTTAGGGTTACGAGTCGGTTACAATGGTAGGAGATCTACATATCCGTATCGCCAAGCTTGCCTTCCGCCAAGGAAAGTCCCATCCGGACACGGGAAGAGGTCTTCAATCTTGTATCTTCATAGTCTTGGAGTCCGGCCGTGATGGTAGTTCGGCTATCCGGACACCCCCTAGTCTAGGACTCCCTCAATGGCTGTGGCGGACCTGCAAGGTGGTTAGACGACCTGCGCCAGACGAATCTCTGAGATTATCGTGTGAGAAGGACACGCTGCTGACCGAGGAGGTGGCGTCGTGAGGGCGGCCCGCTTGAACGAGCTTGGTCGTTGGATTTATCGGCTGCAAGGCGGGCCCGAGCATAGAAGCTGTGGGAGTCCCGGATTAGGGGTGTCGGATAGCGAACTATCACCGTTGTCGGACTCTGGACTATGAAGATACAAGATTGAAGACTTAGGTCCCGTGTCAGGATGGGACTTCCTTGTCGTGGAAGGCAAGCAGCGCTAGCTGGAAGCCTCGGAAGATCATCTTGAGGGTTATTAACTTGAAGCGAAGCATGTGTCCTATTACCATCGCCTAGCTTTCAGAGATCCGTGAGCAGAGCTCATTGAGAGTTGAACTGTCGCCGTCGAAGGATGCCTCATCCGTCTTTAAAGGCGATATTATCGCCAAAGGCCTTGGCCACTGGTGAGACTCTTGGCTAGGTGGTTTTCTTATGACCGCCCGGTTCGACGCAGCGCCGGCGATGACTTCTCGAGTCATCGAAACCAATCTTCATGTTAATTGGAACTTGCGAACAGTTAGATCGATCGAGCTCTCCTCCGTAAACAAGCTCTTGGATCGCGCCGCCATCTCTGGGAGTTGCCATAGACTACGACGGATCGGGCCTAAACCGATCTGAGAGATCAACTCTCCCGGGCTACCCATCATGTTGCTGTGATAGAGGAGCAATGCAGCGAATCTTCTTCTATCTTAAGGACTAGCTATGTCCAGATTCGATCCTCCATGCGGATTACCGAAGAGGGGCGGATGTCGATCAAGCCACGAACTTAAAGTCGGTGGCGGGTTGGATTCATTGGATAGCATTCAAAATCCAAACTTCGAATTGGAAACTTCTCGGCCCTGAGTCTTAAATTGGGCGGGGTTAGGATCAAGTTCCACCGCCCACCCAAACATTAGCGATCTATCCCGAATTGGCAAGAGCCGCTGAAACAGATACATCATTCTTGGGCGATTCCTCCTGGTTATGGACAGGATAAAGGACTGCCGAGAGAAGGCGCAATCTCACTTTTCTGCAATAATTGCACGGACAAGGGAATCCTAAGCGCCATAAGTCGTCGTGAAATTACATGCTTTCTTGACTTGGCAACCATAGTACAAAAATCTTGTGCGATGGAAGTGCTTGGAAAACCGAAAGTAAATTTTGGGATAATCGGCCCCGAATACAACCCTAGTCCGGAATAAAGGGTGCATCATCACCAAGCACAGGTTATACACCAAAAACAAAAACCCCTAAAGACGCGGAACCGTCTTGGAGGGTTGGCTAAGCGGACCTGCAAAATCCATAACGGAGGCGCCACTCCAACTCATAGCCTTGAGCATGTTGGATACTCGGCAGGTGGCCAAAAGTGGCGAAGAGCTTCTAGCCTCGGAATCCCAGCCCAGCAACACCGATCACAGTACTAACAGTCTTGAGACTTTCGCATCAAATAACATGCGGAAGCGAACACTCCATAACCTTGCGAAGTCTACCAAGTAGCAAAAATAAATCCATGGGTAACCACGGCTATTACCTTTAATGCGATGGCGAACCCAAACTCGAACAGCCGAGCACCAGCCGCATTGGTCCTCGGTCCAATAGTGGGCTGACTTTCGCCTTTCTCACGGTACTCATGGATGGCGGCAGGACTAAACCTCATCTCGAGAAACCCTCGAGAAAAATGGAAATAGGCGGAACCGCATTGAAGCGACAGCACAACCTTTAGAGGAATAATCCCTAGCAGGAAGCATGCTGCAGGGAAAATCACCTGGGCGTAGTGTTAGGCTCGCCCGGACAATTACAGGTCGAGGAGGTCACATTCAAGTGGCCCCGTTCAGCGGCGGATATCACGCTTTATTAGGCGAGAGGCATTCACAATTTTCAAGCTATACCCCATTATGGGTACATGAAGCTTAAAATGCCGGACCTAACGGAATCATCACTCTGCTAGTGATCCGAACATAGCACTCAGCGCCGAAAACAAGACAGCCGCACTAGCCCTCGAGGCACTATCGAAGCCCTAGCGGCGGAGGAACTCACTGCGATCGCTCCATGGTGAACAGGGGCGATGTGATACTTGATAAAGATCCAAGTCCACCTCTTTTAAACCAGCGGATGAAATAGTCAAATTCCAAG
Organism: Aegilops longissima; assembly: GCA_021605205.1. Taxonomy (NCBI): domain Eukaryota; kingdom Viridiplantae; phylum Streptophyta; class Magnoliopsida; order Poales; family Poaceae; genus Aegilops; species Aegilops longissima. The sequence goes on from JAHIAM010007294.1 coordinate 56,272, forward strand.
TCCACCCAGCGGACCCGCAAAACGGCCTCCATTGGGGCACAATTAAACCCTGATGTAGGCGCGCATTACGAGAATTTCTCTGAGAAAGCTGGGATATTTTTGCTGGCACCCTTCACACATGCCAGGAATCCCGTCGGCTGGCCGAGCACAGCCTAAATATCCTAAAAGATTCAAGCCAGTCAAACAGGCTCTTTGGTGCTTTTCGAACCCAAGAGGCAGGCCATGGGAGAGGAGCTAGCCAAACTTGGAAGCGGATTCATCGGAGATATAAAACAACCGGACTGGCTAGCAAACCTGGTGATGGTACCAAGAAGGATAAATCCTGGCGCCTATGTGTTGATTTCAAAGACCTTAATAAGGCTTGCGAAAGGATCCTTCCCCTCCCTCGCGGTGATTAAATTATCGGCCTACAGCGAGGACCACGACACATTGTGCTTCCTCGTAGCGTACTCGGCTACCACCAAATCAAGATGGCGGAGCCAGACCAAACTGCAATAGCATTCATCACTCCATACGGCCCATTCTGCTTCAACACAATGCCCTTGGGCTCAAAAACACCGGTGCAACATATCGGCACATGATTGGACATGCGGAAAACCAGATCGGCAAAGCAGTGGAAGCATATGTAGATGATGTGGTGCGTCAAATCCAAGCATGTCGAAACTATAGTAGGCGACTTGAGGCTCACATTCGACAATCTTGAAAATATGACATTAAGCTCAATCAGGAAAAATCGTCTTTGGCGTTCCAGCGGAAAGCTCACAGGCTTCATTGTGTCCGGTAGAGGAATTGAAACAAACCCAGCCAAGATCGAGCTCTGTCACAATTGGATATTCAGAAGACCTCAAACAAATACAAAATTATTTGGATGGGTAGCGGCTCTAAGCCACTTTATTTCCCGTTTGGGAAAAAGGCGTTATCCTTTACCGCCTCCTCGGTATACGAACACCTCGAGTGGGCCGGATGCATACCTGGCGGACTCGAAGAAATAAAATCCATATTGGCAACAAATCCGGTCCTGAGTCGCATAGCGTGGGCAAACCAATGCTATTATATATCGCGCAACACATCAAGTTGTCGGTAGCGGTGCTCGTCGTCGAGCGAAGCAGACGGACACGGTTCCCTCTTCAAAAACGGTTTACTATGTCCCTTGTCCTAACTCCATGCAAGTATCGGTACCCACATTATCAAAAGATAGCATCGCTGTGTTCATGGCATCACGGAAGCTGCGACACTACTTTCAAGAGTGTTCGATAACGGTAGCCTCGAAGTACCTCTGCGACATTATAAACAACACGCCGCAGCGGGCGGATTGCTAAATGGGCCATAGAGTTCCTTCCATTCGACATAACCTATAAGCCTGACGAGCTATTAAGTGCGGGTTTTGCCGACGACCGTGGCGAATGGACAAGCGAACTCCCTAAAATCGGCGCATACTCAATTGGATCATGCACTTTGCGGCTCCAAATTGTTGGCGGCACAGGAAATTGGCGTCGTCTGGCGTCCCCAACCGAGACACAGTCCAATCGTCCTTGAGATAATGTATCACGGACTCCAACAGCGCGGCGAATCGAGGCCCATACGCGGCCTCCGGATGGCAGCCTCCATGGGCATTAAGCGCCTAGAGGTGCGCGAGATTGAACCTCGCGATATCTCAAATAAGCGGAGACTTTGATGCAAAGATCCGAAAATGGCAGCATACCGCAATCACGGTCCTAAAATGTCGATGCAGTTGAAGGGCTCGAATTTCATCATATTGCCGGGATAACAACCGGTAGCGGACATATTAGCGCATCGGTGCAAAAGCGTGATGCCGTCCGCCCAACATCTTCCTAGAGCGGCTATTCAAGCCATCAAGTAATATGGGAAGAAGTCGGGAAATAACAATCACGGACCAACCGCCTTACTGCTGCCCCGAACACTCGACACAATGGAGGCTCGCCACGAGATAACACCCTCCCACAAAATAATGGCGGTTATCGCCCGTGGGCGGAACCATTCCTAGCCTACCTAACTAGGCAGGAACTCCCGAAGACCAAAATGAGGCTCGCTGCATAGTGCTGCGATCTAAAGCCTATAAAGTCCATGAGGAGAGCTTTATAAGAAAAGCACTGAGAGTCCTTCAAAGGTGTATCTCCGAAGAGGAAGAGCGAAACCTCTGGCTGAAATTCATGCCGGACTGGGTGGGCACCACGCCATAGCCAGAGCCCTTGTAAACAAGGCCTTCCGTCAGATTCTATTGGCCCGGCCCGGCGGATCTTGCAGGATTTAGTCCAACGATCGTCGGTTGCCACTTTTTGCTAACAAAGCCACATGCCACCCACCGCCCTCAAAACTATACCCATCACTGGCGTTCACGGTGCAGGGGCTGGACATGGTTGGACCACTTAAGGAGGAACCCACAAGCAAAAATACCTATTGGTCATGGTGGATAAATTCACCAAATGGATGAGAGCCAAGCCTGTTAAAGCGGCGAATCGGACGGTGATAGACTTCATATCGGGGGTAGTGCACCGTTACGGTGTCCCCACAGTATCATCGCGATAACGGCACCAACTTCACGGCCGATGAGGTCAAATTATGGTGCAAAAACATGGGCATCAAGCTCGATTCGCCTCAGTCTATCACCCTCAAACCAGCGGTCAAGTCGGCGAGCAAGCGGTCTAATCATGGCGGCATTAAACCTAGACTAGTCACGGTCCCTCAAGGAATCTAACACGCCTTGGTTTGAGGCTCGACTCCGTACTCTGGGGCTGCGGACCCGCCAAACCGTACTACGGATTCACACCATTTTTTATGGTGTACGGCCTTGAAGCAGTCTTGCCTGCGACATAATACATGACTCACCTCGCGTGCATATGTATGAAAGAAGAAGAAGCCGAGCTTCGATCGGGAGGACAGTTTAGACGCATTGGAGGAGGGTAGCGGCGTGGCAAAAGCTCGTTCGCATTTTATCAACAGCAGGCTCGAAGATATCAAAGCGGGAAATGCGGGCCAAAGCTTATAACATTGGCGAACTAGGTCTCGCTGTAGGACAAGAAAAGGACAAACTCAAGCCCAAATTGGAAGGTCCCTTCATCATCGACCAGGTCTGACGGTGGAGCATACCGTCTGTAAGCGCATCGGATAACCGACTCGAGCCAAACCCATGGAATGCAGCCCGTCTCTGAAGATTCTATGCCTAAGTGCGGACTCCAAGTTCGTCTCCTTCCTCGATCCACATTTTCTATTTTGCTGTCTTTTATTTCTCTCCTTCCTCCTCCTTCTTCTTGAAGCCTTTAGAGGCTCGTTTGCGCTTTGTTCGCGTGTTTGTGTGCTGTCCGTGCTCATTATACTTGGGGCTTCTTTAACGAAGCTTATTTATCTGAGCTTCATGCCCAACACATGTGTCAAACTTCCGCATGTACCTTTTATTCACCATTATATGCATCGACATGACTTAAGTTTTGGCCAAGATGGGTTGCTGGCTCTGTGCTTACCCTACATTCCCGATTGTTGGCTAGGTGGTAAAGGAGCACCTCTGCGATTATTACTGCGGGTCAATTTGGATGTGTACCTCGGTGGGTGAAGCGAAGCTAAGCGTTCTTAAGGGAATATTGATCGGTGAACTGAAAGATGATTTTTAACTATTTATCCATCTGCCCCAGATGATTTTCGCTTTCTTAGCAGTTTTGACATGCACTTTAGGGCATGCCTCCAGCGAAAGGAACCCTTAACTTGAAACTATTCTCCTGGAAGATGTTTCTTACTATCCATGTAATATAACATAACTAGTTGGGCACTTATGCGATACAGCAATAATGACCCCTATGCCTTGTCTCCATGCATGCCCGGTTCTTATATAACTTGCGAGGATATTCGGACACCTCCGGACTGTTGGGTCGAGTCGAAGAAAAGGTCCGCTATGACAAGCGATCTACAATCCGGCTAGAAGACATTTTCATGTCATATTCAATTACATAGTCCAACTCGACTCATTGTATTCCTCCTCAATGACATCTAATAGGTTATCTAATTTACAATCTTGCTAGGAATACTTGGCGGCCAATTCTACTTGGCGTACACTAAACTTCTGAGGATCTCCTTCCTCGAGGCCAATTGAGGTCCGACCTCGGCCATGTGGTTTGGGTCAACAACCGTGTATGCAGCGTCTTTACCATGACCCAGGCCTCCCTGGCGCCTTAACGGCGAGGCTGATATCTTCCATAGTCGAGCGTCGTGCTCCTTGACCGCTCTGCCCAGCTCCCCAATGCCTTGAGGCAGGGAGATAGCTAGCCACAAGGCTGGCCGGCGCCTTTCATCACCTGCCGAACTTCGTTAGTGTGGTAGCATGATTCGGGAAGAAAGATCACCCAGAAGGCTGGGCATCTCCTCCTCGGGGCGACATGTGAGCAAACCTACATACATGTTTTTGTTAGTCGCCTTCCTCGTCGAACTCTTTCAAAGTTCGCTCAAGCACTCTTGAAAATGCCAGCGATGAAGCCGTCGATTCTCCTTCTGAGTCGGACAATGAGCACGAACATCCTTTAGTTCCTCACCCGGTTGGGTGTTGGCATCTTGGAGGTTATTTTTCTCTGCCGCACCCTCGTAAGCATGCTCTGCTTGACCTTTAGCTGGCGCGAGGAGCTGTTGCTTGTCCGGATCTAGTCGGCGCCACACCAATATTGTCAGATTTACACACGCCGCACTTCATAAACTATTTATCTTTTGAGGCATATATTACGGAGGGTCTCTGTGGCTCCCCACATGGCGGCTAGTCTTGACCTCAAGTTGGGCCTTGCATTCTTCAAGCTCTGGGACGATCGGGTATTCTTTTTGTAAGATCCTGCATAACAAATGATCCTTAAATCAGTTATTCTAACTATTTTAAGTCTAAGGGAGACTCTTGGCATATATAAGCTGTTAAATTTCCTCACCGTATGTCCTTTACATACTGCTCAAGTGGCTCTGGCTAGACCATCTTGGCGGCACGCAGTGCGCATCTCTGAATTGAAGGCATTCAAGGCCTCTTGGGAGCATGTCGTCACGAAAGCTGTCCCGTGGCTTTTGTGATTCAAAGCGCTCTCCACCTCGGAGTTGGTGGCGGACAATATGTCGGCATCCTCTGTTGGAGGGCATCCGAGCTCACGCCTCGTGCTCGCCTCCGCTACGGACCCGGCTTTGGAGCCTGGCGGCGGAAGGCTCGATTGGCAACCTCTCCGGACTCGATCCGTGGCGCTCTTTCTGAAAAAAGCACCAGCGTTAGTACACCTTCGAGGTCAATCACGGGAATATGGTGACAGCGCCATACCGTTCGCGGTGGAGTTCGATCCGGACCGCACTTCTTTTAGCCTCTGTGAGGCGTCATTGCCCTGCGTTGGCCGAGCGCCTGCGGGCTCGGCATACACCTCGAAGGCACCTACGGAACACCATTGGTATCGGTGATCAAGAAATAAGCACGGATGGGTCATTATCGGGGTATTGGGACCTCGGTCTCGATTACTGTGAAGGCGGAAATTCAGGGTGTCGGTAGTAATGGCAGCAAAGCATTATCGATGCTAAGTTGGTGGAACACCCGTCGATCTACTCCACCTTTATATCTGGATCCTCTTGGAGGCGGATCGAGGACCGTTCGGATCCTCGGGTTGTGAGGAGCGAGGCTGTGTATCTTCTCCACGGCCGGTGCAGTTCTGCTGTAGAAACCATGAAATGAGATATTTAACCAGGGAACATGGATCGGACAGGCCACAAAGATGTTTGCTTACCCAACCGAGGATTATTCCGAAAAACCCTTCGTGGATTGGCGCGGAGAAAATCCTCCTCTCCCCATGGCGGACAAGGTCTTCACGGTTCGGTGACCGATCCCGCCCTTTGCGGCCATGGCGGGTGTACATCGTCCTCCCGTTGAAGTCCCA
>JAHIAM010007295.1:0-53487 GCA_021605205.1 Aegilops longissima
CGCCAAGAGCACACTGCTTTGGGCCTACAGAGCTCTTCTTCTTCCATGGCGTCAACAGGCACACAAGGATATTATTTGTCGTCGTTGTAAGGGAAGAGGACATTTTACAGAGAATGCCAATCTCAGCGTGTGATGATTGCTCACGAGGATGGTGGGTATGAGTCCGCTAGTGACTATGATGAAGAGACTTTGGCTCTTATTACACATGAAGAACACGGTGGAGATGATTCTGATCTTGAGGACGCAATACATGGCTGTGAAGATCTTTGATAGGTATGAATGTTTAGTTGCTCAACGTGTTTTGAGTGTGCAGGTTACACAAGCTGAGCAAAATCAGAGGCATAACTTGTTCCATACAAAGGGAGTTGTGAAGGAACGTTCTATTAGCGTCATCATAGATGGAGGGAGCTGCAACAACTTGGCTAGCATGGATATGGTGAGAAGCTTTCTCTCACCACAAGACCACATCCACATCCTTACTACATCCAATGGTTCAACAACAGCGGCAAGGTTAAGGTAACACGTCTGTTAGGTGTGCATTTTAGTATCTCTACATATGCTGATTATGTTGATTGTGATGTGGTACCTATGCAAGCATGTTCCTTATTACTTGGTAGACCATGGCAATTTGATAAAATTCTGTACACCATGGTAGAAACAATCAGTATACTCTTGTTCACAAGGATAAAAATATTACTTTGCTTCCTATGACTCCTGATTCCATTTTGAAAGATGATATTAATAGAGCTAATAAAGCAAAACAGGAGAAAAATAAGAGTGAAAATCAGATTGTGGCAAAAGAATTTGAGCAACAAATGAAGCCTAATAATAAACCATCTAATGTTGCTTCTGAAATTAAACTGAAAAGTGCATGTTTATTTGCCACCAAATCTGATATTGATGAGCTAGATTCTAGCAAATCTGTTTGCTATGCTTTTGTGTGCAAAGAGGCATTATTTTCATTCGAGGACGTGCCTTCCTCTTTGCCCCTGCTGTCACTAACATTTTGCGGGAGTTCACGACGTCTTCCCACAAGACGTGCCACCGGATTACCACCTATTCGAGGGATTGAGCATCAAATTGACTTAATTCCCGTGCATCGCTACCAACCGCGCACCATACCGTACCAATCCGGAGGAGACGAAGGAGATTATCGTCAAGTACAGGAGCTGCTCGACAAAGGTTATATACGAATCTCTTAGTCCTTGTGCTGTTCCTATTATACTAGTGCCTAAAAAGGATGGTACGTCGGCGTATGTGTGTTGATTGTAGAGGCATTAATAATATTACTATTCGTTATCGTCATCCTATTCCTAGGCTAGATGATATGCTTGATGAATTGAGTGGCTCTACAATATTCTCCAAAGTTGATTTGCGTAGTGGATACCATCAAATTCGTATGAAATTGGGAGATGAATGGAAAACAGCATTTAAAACTAAGTTTGGATTATATGAGTGGTTAGTCATGCCTTTTGGGTTAACTAATGCACCTAGTACTTTCATGAGATTAATGAGCGAAGTTTTACGTGCTTTCATTGGACGATTTGTGGTAGTTTACTTTGATGATATACTGATTTATAGCAAATCTTTGGAAGAACATTTGGAACATTTACGTGCTGTTTTTAATGCTCTACGTGATGCACGTTTGTTTGGTAACCTTGGGAAGTGCACCTTTTGCACCGACCGAGTATCTTTTCTTGGCTATGTTGTTACTCCACGAGGAATTGAAGTTGATAAAGCCAAGATTGAAGCTATTGAGAGTTGGCGCAGCCCAAAACGGTCACACAAGTGAGGAGTTTTCTTGGACTCGCTGGTTTCTATAGGCGTTTTGTGAGAGACTTTAGCACCATTGCTGCACCTCTCAATGAGCTTACAAAGAAGGATGTGCCTTTTGTTTGGGGTACCGCATTGGGAAGAAGCCTTCACGGTATTGAAAGATAAGTTGACACATGCTCCTTTACTCCAACTTCTCGACTTTAATAAGACTTTTGAGCTTGAATGTGATGCTAGTGGAATTGGATTAGGAGGTGTGTTATTACAAGATGGCAAACCTGTTGCATACTTTTCGAAAAATTGAGTGGGCCTAGTCTGAACTATTCTACTTATGACAAAGAATTATATGCTCTTGTTGGGACTTTAGAGACATGGCAACATTATTTATGGCCCAAAGAATTTGTTATACATTCTGATCATGAATCTTTGAAACATATTAAAAGTCAAGCTAAACTGAATCGTAGACATGCTAAATGGGTTGAATTCATTGAGACTTTCCCTTATGTCATTAAACACAAGAAGGGTAAAGAAAATGTTATTCTTGATGCTTTGTCTCGTCGATATACTATGCTTTCACAACTTGACTTCAAAATATTTGGTTTGGAGACCATCAAAGATCAATATGTGCATGATGCTGATTTTAAAGATGTAATGCAGAATTGTAAAGAGGAAGAACATGGAACAAGTTCGTTATTAATGATGGTTTTGTGTTCCGTGCTAACAAGCTATGCATTCTGCTAGCTCTGTTCGTCTTTTGTTGTTGCAGAGGCGCATGGAGGAGGATTAATGGGACACTTTGGCGTGAAGAAGACGGAGGATATACTTGCTACACATTTCTTTTGGCCAAAGATGAGGCGGGATGTTGAGCGTTTTGTTGCTCGCTGCACTACATGTCAAAAAGCTAAGTCACGACTCAATCCTCATGGTTTATATATGCCTTTGCTCGTGCCTAGTGTTCCTTGGGAGGATATATCTATGGACTTTGTTTTAGGTTTACCTCGAACAAAGAAGGGAGGATAGCATATTTGTTGTCGTGGATAGATTCTCGAAAATGGCACACTTTATACCATGTCATAAAAGCGATGATCTTTGTTAATGTTGCTGATTTGTTCTTTCGTGAAATTATTCGCTTGCATGGTGTGCCAAATACTATTGTTTCAGATCGTGATACTAAATTTCTTAGCCACTTTTGGAGATGTTTATGGGCTAAGTTGGGGACTAAACTGCTTTTAGTACTACTTGTCACCCCAAACTGATGGATAAACTGAAGTAGTCAATAGAACATTGTCTACTATGCTTAGGGCTGTTTTGAAGAATAATAAGAAAATGTGGGAAGAATGCTTGCCTCATATTGAATTTGCTTATAATCGTTCATTGCATTCTACTACTAAGATGTGCCCTTTGAAATTGTGTATGGCTTCCTACCTCGTGCACCTATTGATTTGTTGCCTCTTCCATCTTTGGAGAAGGTTAATTTTGATGCTAAAGAACGTGCTGAATTGATTTTAAAAGTGCATGAGATAACTAAGGAAAACATTGAGCGTATGAATGCTAAATATAAACTTGCTGGAGATAAGGGTAGAAAACATGTTGTCTTTGCACCTGGAGATCTTGTTTGGTTACATTTGCGTAAGGATAGGTTTCCTAATTTGCGCAAATCAAAGCTAATGCCACGTGCTGATGGTCCATTTAAGGTGTTAGAGAAAATAAATGATAATGCATATAAACTTGAGCTGCCTGCAGATTTTGGGGTTAGTCCACTTTTAACATTGCAGATTTGAAGCCTTATTTGGGTGAGGAATATGAGCTTCGAGGACGACTTCATTTCAAGAAGGGAGGATGATGAGGACATCAATACCATTGTTACACCCACAGCCCCTCTTGCTACATATACTGGACCAATTACTAGAGCTCAAGACGCCAATTAAATTATCGTGTACTTTCGTTTCTTGGTAATGATTCTAATGTTCATGAGAATATGATGCTGCCTAAATTGGATACATTTGTTTTGCTTACAAATGAAGGCCCTAGCTTGGAGAAGGATGGACATTGGAGCAAGAACAAGCATGGAGATAATGCCATGCTAAGGGGAACAAAACGGAGTTACAAGTGATGATTTCAGGACTTTGAAGCCACCATAATGGGTGCATGAAGCCTTGGACGAAATATACAAGATGCTACTTCATAAATGTCGTCCCGAGGCTATTCTAGGTGCTGCGTCACCTTATTATTGGGCCAGGCCCATGTAATTTCGAAATACTTAAGTATAGGCTGTTTTTAGAGTCCGTATGTGTGGGGAACAAGAGTTAGGGTTGATTTGGACCCCTCCACCAAGGGCCAAGAAATTCCCCCTCTTCCTCCATATATACAGCCCTTAGGGCACCGTTTAGACCTTGGGTTTTGTTTAGATTAAAAGTTCGCCATAGCTGCAACTTCCGCGTGCCGCTTGTGTTCAACGACTGGACAAAGGCGCCCGAGAACCCCACCTTGATCAATAAAGCTTTCATCTTATATCCGCAATATCCAGATTGCAATCTCAGTTTCTTGCTTGTTCTTCGTTTGCTCGCAGGAACAGGCCCTCGTGGTCGAGTTGATCGTGCTCGGCGTGGTCAATAACCTCGAAGTTGGTTTAGCGATTGCTAAGGCGCGACGTCTCGCACGATCGTAGTCGGATCGTCAAGGTCGACTCCCACAGAAACGATAGCCACCATCTCATCGAAACATCGGGACACCTTTGCCTCTATCACATCGAGCAAGACAACGACATGTCATCATACGTCACCAAGAGTCACCTCTTTGGTGCACAACGAGCGTTACATCAAGAGCAACAAGCAATGAGCGACCGCATCGACAACCTCGCCACCGACTTGCGACTCTCCGAGCATCGTACAAGGGACTACTTCGACAACAAGTTCGACGCGCACAAACAAGAGAATGATGCAAGAATGGACGAGATCCGCGCCTTGATGACGAACCGACATCATTCCACTTCGTCATCATCAAGACGGAGCCGTTCGAGTCGACACTCCGACGACACCTTCTACGACTCAAGTACACCATCATCCAACACTCTTCGACGAGCCGTGCGTCAAGACCGTCATGCGTCTCGCAACCCGCTACATGACAAACATTCACAAGAGCAAGTCGATGAGCAAGTCCCTCGTCCTCAGTCGAACCAAGCCGCTTTTGCCCAAGCTCAAGAAAGACAACGACTAAGGCGCCAAGAGGAAGAACGAGCGCGTATACATCAAGAGGAACAAGACGCCGAGGCTCAACGTCTTCAACAACAACAACGAGAAGCGCAAGCTCTTGAGGCGCAACGTGCCCTTCAAGATTCTAGTCGAGCCATCGCTAACCGCAATCGCGAACGGCGCAATCAAGAGGAAGCCCTTCGAGAATAAATCCAAGAGAGGAACTACCAACCACGTGTGCAACGTCAAGTTCCTCAAGCTCCCCAACAAGCTCGTCAAGCTCCACCTCAACCTCAAGTTCAACAAGAGAAAGTTGATCATGGACTTCATCCACACCAAGAGCAACAAGAAGATGATTGTCATCCACGTCAAGGGCGTCATCATCCTCGACCACAACAAAATGAAGAGCACCGATATGGAAAGCTCAAATTCACCATGCCCAAGTTCAATGGAAGCAATGACCCTGAAGAGTACCTCTCATGGGCATTGAAGGTCGACAAAATCTTTCGTTTGCACAACTATGAGGAAGAGAAGAAGATCGCTATGGCCTCACTTGAGTTCCAAGACTATGTGCTCATATGGTGGGAACAAATCATTGTGCGACGACAAGCAAGAGATGAACCTCCAATCACCACTTGGGCTCAAATGAAGGATGTCATGAGAGCACGTTTTGTGCCAACCTACTACAACCGCGACCTCTTCAAGAAACTCCAACTTCTCAAGCAAGGAACAAAGAGTGTTGAAGAATACTACAAGAAATGGAAATAGCCATGATTCGAGCCAATGTGAAGGAAGATGATGAGCAAACAATGGCACGTTTCTTGAATGGACTCAATCATCCCATCAAGAAGATCGCCGACTTCCAACCATACTCCTCTCTCATTGAGCTCGTGCATCAAGCTACAAAGCGGAACGTCAAGTCCAAGATGACTTCAAGCACGCCAAGTAATTTCGCCCAAGACATACGGCTTCTCCAACAACCAATCTTCAACACTCATCCAACATCTACATCAACCAAACCTTCTACAAGCAACGACGACAAGTCAACTTACAAGAAAACTTCGGCAAGTTCAAGTCGTCTTCCTCCTACTACATGCAACTTCAAGCCATGTGCTTCATCATCTACTCCAAATGATGAGACCATAAAGACAAGCTCCTTCAAGTGTTTTACTTGCTGCGACCGAGGCCACAAGTCATATGAATGCACCAACAAGCGCACCATGATCCTCAACGATGATGGCACCTATGACTCCATGAGTGAAGAGGAGATGGAAGCTCTTGAGCAAGTCGTCATGCACCGGCGCGTGAACGAAGATGAAGATGATCAAGTCTTTTGTGATGAGGATTCGAGCCCCGCTCTCGTGGTCTCCAAGGTCTTGACTCTTGAACATCAACAAGAAGACGACCAAAGATGCCACATCTTCCACACAAAGGCCGGCATCAATGGGAGATCCGTCAAGGTCATCATCGACGGAGGTAGTTGCCACAACTTGGCAAGTGAAGAACTATGCTCCAAACTTCAATGGATCAAGAGGAAGCACCCGCATCCATACAAGGTTCAATGGCTAAGTGACTCCGGCACTATACGAGTTGAGCATACGGTCCAAGTCTCCTTCAAAATTGGTGCATACGAGGACACTTTGGAATGTGATGTGGTCCCAATGACGGTTTGCCACCTCCTTCTTGGTCGACCATGGCAATTCGACCGTGGTGTCTTCCACAACGGGCGTACCAATCACTATAGCTTCAAGATGAATAGGAAGGAATATTTTCTACGACCTATGTCTCCTAGTCAAGTGATAGCCGACAAGCAAGCCACCCATCATAGAGACACGAGTGAGAAAGTGATCCACCAAAAAGTGAGTGAGAGCCACAAGCCAAACTTGAGCGCCTCTTCGCCTAGAGAGAAAAACCTCATCCTATTTGCCACCAAAAGTGAGATGAGAGAAGTGTGTGAGAACCCATCTAGTGCGATGCACTTTGTCCTTGTGTGCAAGGATGGACATGATAGAGGCAAAGGTGTCCCGTCTTTCGATGAGATGTGGTTTTCGCTTTGGAGGAAGTCGACTTTGACGATCCGACTCACGAACGGCGAGACGTCGCGCCTTAGCAATCGCTAAACCAACTCCGAGAGGTTATTGACCACGCCGAGCACGATCAACTCGACCACGAGGGTCTGTTTCGCGAGCAAACGAAGAACAAGCAAGAAACTGAGATTGCAATCTGGATATTGCGAATATAAGATGAAAGCTTTATTGATCAAGGTGGGGTTCTGTGGACGCCTTTGTCCGGTCGTTGAACACAAACGGCACGCCAAGTTGCAGCTATGGCTAACTTTTAATCTAAACAAAACCTAAGGTCTAAACGGTGCCCTAAGGGCTGTATATATGGAGGAAGAGGGGGAATTTCGTGGCCCTTGGTGGAGGGGTCCAAATCAACCCTAACTCTTGTTTCCCACACATACGGACTCTAAAACAGCCTATACTTAAGTATTTCGAAATTACATGGGCCTGGCCCAATAATAAGGTGACGAGCACCTAGAATAGCCTATGGACGAATATTATGAAGTGGCATCTTGTATATTTCGTCCAAGGCCTCATGCACTCATTATGGTGGCTTCAAAGTCCTGAATCATCACTTGTAACTCCGTTTGTTCTCCTTATGCATGGCATTATCTCCATGCTTGTTCTTGCTCCAATGTCCATCCTTCTCCAAGCTAGGGCCTTCATTTGTAAGCAAAACAAATGTATCCAATTTAGGCAGCATCATATTCTCATGAACATTAGAATCATTACCAAGAAACGAAAGTACCGATAATTTAATTGGCGCATGCGAGCTCTAGTAATTGGTCCAAGATATGTAGCAGTAGGGCTGTGGGTGTAACAATGGTATTGATGTCCTCATCATCCTCCCTTCTTGAAATGAAGTCGCCCTCGACGGAAGCTCATATTCCTCACCCAAATAAGGCTTCAAATCTGCAATGTTAAAAGTGGACTAACCCCAAAATCTGCAGCAGCTCAAGTTTATATGCATTATCATTTATTTTTCTAACACCTTAAATGGACCATCAAGACGTGGCATTAGCTTTGATTTATGCAAATTAGGAAACCTATCTCACGCAAATGTAACCAAACAAGATCTCCAGTGCAAAGACAACATGTTTTCTACCCTTATCTCCAAGAAGTTTATATTTAGCATTCATACGCTCAATGTTTTCCTTAGTTATCTCATGCATTTTAAAATCAATTCAGCACGTTCTTTAGCATCAAAATTAACCTTCTCCAAGATGGAAGAGGCAACAAATCAATAGGTGCACGAGGTAGGAAGCCATACACAATTTCAAAAGGGCACATCTTAGTAGTAGAATGCAATGAACGATTATAAGCAAATTCAATATGAGGCAAGCATTCTTCCCACATTTTCTTATTATTCTTCAAAACAGCCCTAAGCATAGTAGACAATGTTCTATTGACTACTTCAGTTTGTCCATCAGTTTGGGGTGACAAGTAGTACTAAAAAGCAGTTTAGTCCCCAACTTAGCCCATAAACATCTCCAAAAGTGGCTAAGAAATTTAGTATCACGATCTGAAACAATAGTATTTGGCACACCATGCAAGTTTAATAATTTCACGAAAGAACAAATCAGCAACATTAATAAAGATCATCGCTTTTATGACATGGTATAAAGTGTGCCATTTTCGAGAATCTATCCACGACAACAAATATGTTATCCTCCCTTCTTTGTTCGAGGTAAACCTAAAACAAAGTCCATAGATATATCCTCCCAAGGAACACTAGGCACAGCAAAGGCATATATAAACCATGAGGATTGAGTCGTGACTTAGCTTTTTGACATGTAGTGCAGCGAGCAACAAAACGCTCAACATCCCGCCTCATCTTTGGCCAAAAGAAATGTGTAGCAAGTATATCCTCCGCCTTCTTGACGCCAAAGTGTCCCATTAATCCTCCTCCATGCGCCTCCCGCAACAACAAAAGACTAACAGAGCTAGCAGGAATGCATAGCTTGTTAGCACGAACACAAAACCATCATTAATAACGAACTTGTTCCATGTTCTTCCTTCTTTACAATTCTGCATTACATCTTTAAAATCAGCATCATGCACATATTGATCTTTGATGGTCTCCAAACCAAATATTTTGAAGTCAAGTTGTGAAAGCATAGTATATCGACGAGACAAAGCATCAAGAATAACATTTTCTTTACCCTTCTTGTGTTTAATGACATAAGGAAAGTCTCAATGAATTCAACCCATTTAGCATGTCTACGATTCAGTTTAGCTTGACTTTTAATATGTTTCAAAGATTCATGATCGAATGTATAACAAATTCTTTGGGCCATAAATAATGTTGCCATGTCTCTAAAGTCCTAACAAGAGCATATAATTCTTTGTCATAAGTAGAATAGTTCAGACTAGGCCCACTCAATTTTTCGTAAAAGTATGCAACAGGTTTGCCATCTTGTAATAACACACCTCCTAATCCAATTCCACTAGCATCACATTCAAGCTCAAAAGTCTTATTAAAGTCAGGAAGTTGGAGTAAAGGAGCATGTGTCAACTTATCTTTCAATACCGTGAAGGCTTCTTCCCGTGCGGTACCCCAAACAAAAGGCACATCCTTCTTTGTAAGCTCATTGAGAGGTGCAGCAATGGTGCTAAAGTCTCTCACAAAACGCCTATAGAAACCAGCGAGTCCAAGAAAACTCCTCACTTGTGTGACCGCTTTGGGCTGTGCCAACTCTCAATAGCTTCAATCTTGGCTTTATCAACTTCAATTCCCTCGTGGAGTAACAACATAGCCAAGAAAAGATACTCGGTCGGTGCAAAAGGTGCACTTCCCAAGGTTACCAAACAAACGCATCACGAGAGCATTAAAACAAGCACGTAAATGTTCCAAATGTTCTTCCAAAGATTTGCTATAAATCAGTATATCATCAAAGTAAACTACCACAAATCGTCCAATGAAAGCACGAAACTTCGCTCATTAATCTCATGAAAGTACTAGGTGCATTAGTTAACCCAAAAGGCATGACTAACCACTCATATAATCCAAACTTAGTTTTAAATGCTGTTTTCCATTCATCTCCCAATTTCATACGAATTTGATGGTATCCACTACGCAAATCAACTTTGGAGAATATTGTAGAGCCACTCAATTCATCAAGCATATCATCTAGCCTAGGAATAGGATGACGATAACTAATAGTAATATTATTAATGCCTCTACAATCAACACACATACGCCGACGCACCATCCTTTTTAGGCACTAGTATAATAGGAACAGCACAAGGACTAAGAGATTCGCAGATATAACCTTTGTCGAGCAGCTCCTGACTTGACGATAATCTCCTTCGCCTCCTCCGGATTGGTACGGTATGGTGCGCGGTTGGTAGCGATGCACCGGAATTAAGTCAATTTGATGCTCAATCCTCGAATAGGTGGTAATCCCGTGGCACGCCTTGTGGGAAGACGTCGAACTCCCGCAAAATGTTAGTGACAGTAGGGGCAAAGAGGAAGGCACGTCCTCGAATGAAAATAATGCCTCTTTGCACACAAAAGCATAGCAAACAGATTTGCTAGAATCTAGCTCATCAATATCAGATTTGGTGGCAAATAAACATGCACTTTTCAGTTTAATTTCAGAAGCAACATTAGATGGTTTATTATTAGGCTTCATTTGTTGCTCAAATTCTTTTGCCACAATCTGATTTTCACTCTTATTTTCTCCTGTTTTGCTTTATTAGCTCTATTAATATCATCTTTCAAAATGGAATCAGAGTCATAGGAAGCAAAGTAATATTTTTATCCTTGTGAACAAGAGTATACTGATTGTTTCTACCATGGTGTACAGAATTTTTATCAAATTGCCATGGTCTACCAAGTAATAAGGAACATGCTTGCATAGGTACCACATCACAATCAACATAATCAGCATATGTAGAGATACTAAAATGCACACTAACAAAGACGTGTTACCTTAACCTTGCCGCTGTTGTTGAACCATTGGATGTAGTAAGGATGTGGATGTGGTCTTGTGGTGAGAGAAAGCTTTCCACCATATCCATGCTAGCCAAGTTGTTGCAGCTCCTCCATCTATGATGACGCTAATAGAACGCTCCTTCACAACTCCCTTTGTATGGAACAAGTTATGCCTCCGATTTTGCTCAGCTTGTGTAACCTGCACACTCAAAACACGTTGAGCAACTAAACATTCATACCTGTCAAGATCTTCAAAGAGCCATGTATTGCGCCTCAGATCGTAATCATCTCCACCGTGTTCTTCATGTGTAATAAGAGCCAAAGTCTCTTCATCATAGTCACTAGCGGACTCATACCCACCATCCTCAAGAGCAATCATCACACGCTGAGATTGGCATTCTCAAGAAAATGTCCTCTTCCCTTACAACGACGACAAATAATATCACTTGTGTGCCCTGCTGACGCCATGGAAGAAGAAGAGCTCTGTAGGCCCAAAGCAGTGTACTCTTGGCGATAGTGGTGGTTGTGCTCGCTTTCTTGTATCACGGTTGAGGTGGCAGCCACGGAGGTGCCGTGTAGTAGAACGTGGAAGTAGATGATGCACGTGGTGTCCATGATGAAGGTCGACCTGCAGAAAAGTTAGTCCGCCGCCAAGGCCTGCCGATCCTGACTTCACGCTCAGCTTTACAAGCAAGATGGAATAATCGAGTGATATTATTATAATCCTTGTAGTCTAGAATGGTCTGAATCTCTATTTAATCCACCCGTAAAACGCAAGCATAGCTTCATTCTCCTCAACAATACCACATCTAATCAAGCCAGTTTGTAATTCCTGATAATATTCTTCACCGAATTTTTCCTTGTCTTAAGCGCTGCAATTTTGAAGTAATTCACGCTGATAATATGGTGGAACCCAACGAGTACGCATAGCAGTTTTCAAAGCAGCCCAAGTAGCTGGAACAGGATATAATCTACAATGTTCGACCACCAAACACATGCAAAGCTAGTGAAAGCACAAACAGCAGCAGGAACACGCTCTCCTCGTGATATTGTAAACATGTAAATCGTTGTTCAGTTTCTAACTCCCAAGTAAGATATATATCAGAACATATCTACCCTCAAATGGTGGAATATTCAATTTCAGTTTAGGGAGATGGTCATGATCTCGCACTCAAGGGGAGCCCAACATTGCCATTATTTGCATGTGGACGACCGGTGGTTGTGGTGCTGGTGGTTGCACGTAGTTCGATGTTGATCAACCTCATCCTCGTAAGCTCACATAATCATCCTCCCCGCAGCAGCAGCAGGAGCCATGTATATCAACAAAGAGCACCAAAGAGCTTGGCCAGTCAAGAGGGACACGGAAGCTCGGCGGAGGGCTGTTTCACATGTGGAGGTAGTCCATGTTGTTGTAGTAGAGGTGCGTTAGGTGCAGCCGGTGGTGGTGGTGGTAGACGCACGAGCAATTCATTAAACTTGTTATCGAGCTTTGTTTCAACGCCTTCTCAATGCCATCTATCTTCTCCATGGCCTCTTCAAATCTATTTAGCACATCGTCCACCCGCCCACTCATCATTTGTTGAAACTTATCATGTAGCGCTTTGTTTGTCATGTTCTCCCGGCCAGCCTCGCCGGCTTGTGATCCTGCCATGGTTAGCAGCAATAGAAACACACAAGAATATGATTCACAGACTACTAGGAAGTGGTGGTGGTGGTGTGGTGGACAATCACAAACCACAAGCAAATCTCAAATTCTTACCAGCCTACCCAAAGAAGAAAGCGGTGATCGCAACCGATGTAGTCAAACTCTCAAAGCTTGATAGAGCGATTACTGTGGAGAGTCAAACGCACGATGTAGATGTATGTGGAGCTGGAAGGCTTATAATATGGTAGCAAAAAGGGTAAGCAATAATCAATTCAGAGATGCAAAGTTGAATAAACGCCAACGACGCAGATCAGGCTGGTCCTAGGCTAGACCGCTAGAGACGCGAGCCTAGAACACTAACAAAATCACGGCGCTGCACGGAAACAACGGAAAAGCACACTGAAATTTTTTTTTCGCTTTTTTTTTTTTTTTTTTTTTTTTTTTTTTTTTTTTTTTTTTTTTTTTTTAAAAATCACTATAATGGCGAGTGTCTCAAAACTCTTCCGAGGTCAAACCGACAGATGGGCACGAAATTTTTCGACCAAAAATTTTTTTTTTTTCGATCGCCTTGACCCAAAATCGAAACGGGTCAAAAAATTTTCTATAACGGCGATCGTCTCAATACACTTAGAAACACTTAAAAATAGGATAGCTTAAAATTTTTTGACAAGTACGCTTTTGGAAAATTTTGGGCCTAAAAAATTTTTTTTTTTTTTTCCCAAACCTACTCCGCAAGGAAACACAAATCGGAAACTAGATGGATCTCAAAACAAACCTAATATGCAAGGAACTCGGATTGGTGGTGGATATATGGTGGTGGTATATGGCAGCGGTGGTGGTATATGGTAGCGGTGGTGGTATATGGATACGGATTGGTGGTGGTATATGGATACGGATTCGAGCTGTGGCGGATAAGCAATGGTGGTAGATGGCAAGCGATGATGATGATGCGGCGGCGGCGTGACAACTTATGACCGTAACTCAAACTCTAAAAGACTAGACTCTAAGACCAAGAACTTGACACGACGATGCAACCGCAAATTCAACAAAGCAAAACCCTAAAAAGATTATGCAAAGGCTCGATTGGTTCGGATATGATGAACTAACCCTAATTTTTTTTGGCTTTTTCGTGGACTTTAGGTATGAAGAATGACTCGATCTAATCTATTTAAAACTGTAAAATCTCACCGAGCAACCTGAAAATCTGATACCACTTGATAGAGGCAAAGGTGTCCCGATGTTTCGATGAGATGGTGGTTTTCGCTTTGGAGGAAGTCGACTTTGACGATCCGACTACGAATGCGGCGAGACGCCGCGCCTTAGCAATCGCTAAACCAACTCCGAGAGGTTATTGACCACACCGAGCACGCATCAACCCGACCACGAGGGTCTGCTTTCTCGCGAGCAAACGAAGAACAAGCAAGAAACTGAGATTGCAACTGGATATTGCGAATATAAGATGAAAGCTTTATTGATCAAGGTGGGGTTCTCGGACGCTTTGTCCGGTCGTTGAACACAAACAAAGCACGCGAAGTTGCAGCTATGGCTAACTTTTAATCTAAACAAAACCCAAGGTCTAAACGGTGCCCTAAGGGCTGTATATATGGAGGAAGAGGGGGAATTTCGTGGCCCTTGGTGGAGGGGTCCAAATCAACCCTAACTCTTGTTTCCCCACACATACGGACTCTAAAAACAGCCTATACTTAAGTATTTCGAAATTACATGGGCCTGGCCCAATAATAAGGTGACGCAGCACCTAGAATAGCCTATGGACGAATATTATGAAGTGGCATCTTGTATATTTCGTCCAAGGCCTCATGCACTCATTAGGGTGGCTTCAAAGTCCTGAAATCATCACTTGTAACTCCGTTTGTTTCTCCTTGCGCATGGCATTATCTCCATGCTTGTTCTTGCTCCAATGTCCATCCTTCTCCAAGCTAGGGCCTTCATTTGTAAGCAAAACAAATGTATCCAATTTAGGCAGCATCATATTCTCATGAACATTAGAATCATTACCAAGAAACGAAAGTACCTGATAATTTAATTGGCGTGCGCGAGCTCTAGTAATTGGTCCAGTATATGTAGCAGTAGGGGCTGTGGGTGTAACAATGGTATTGATGTCCTCATCAGGACAACCAACAACTAACACCTCTAATGAGCTACCTTTAGTGTTTAAATCTCTTTTGCAGGAATTCCAAGATGTTTTCCCCGATAAGCTACCTCCGGGTCTACCTCCTCTTCGAGGCATTGAGCATCGAATCGACCTCATACCCGGAGCGCCTCTACCAAACAAAGCTCCATACCGAGTCAATCCCGAAGAAACAAAGGAGATTCAACAACAAGTACAACAACTCATCGACAACGGTCATGTACGTGAAATCTTAAGCCCTTGTTCCACAACAGCCGCAAGTTAAGGTAACACGATCGCTCTCTGTTGTATTTTAGTATCTCTACATATGCTTCGATTATGTTGATTGTGTAACTCGTTATACTTGTGCCTAAACCCGATGGAAGTTTCCGCTTGTGCTCCGATTATAGACCTATAAATGCTATTGCCGTTCGCTATAGGCATCCAATTCCTCGCTTAGATGATATGCTTGATGAACTTAGTGGAGCCAACTTTTTCTCAAAAATTGATCTTAAAAGTGGCTATTATCAAATTCACATACAAGAGGGTGATGAATGGAAAACCGCTTTCAAAACCAAATTTGGCTTGTATGAATGGTTAGTGATGCCTATGGGTGTATCGGAGGCTCCTTTGTGTTTTGCAAAAGGCCTTATGCATCATGTGCTTCGCCCTTATATTGGAGTCTTTGTTGTGGTTTACTTCGACGATGATAGAGGCGAGGTTGTCCCGATCTTTCGATGAGATGATAACTATCGATTTGGTGGAGACGACTTTGACGATCCGACTACAAACGTGCACGACGTTGCGCCTTAGCAATCGCTAAACCAACTCCGAGAGGTTATTGACCACGCTGGAGCACGATCAACCTGACCACGAAGGTCTATTCCTGCAAGCAATCAAGAACAAGCAAGAATATGATAAAGCAATCTGAATATTGCGAATATATATGAAGTATTGATAATGGTGGAGATCCGAAGCGGTCTTGGTCTGGTCGTTGGACACAAACGAAGTACACGGTTGCAATGGCTAACTTTTAACTAAACAAATCCCAAGGAAAAGCTACTAGATGGATCTACTTATATAGGAGCAAGGTGGCGGCCAAGGAGGTGGAGGACGTCCCAAGGCAGCCTAAAACTAACCCTAGGTCGTACAAGGCCAATGGGCCCAAGCGGAGGTGATGTAACACCTTTGGACTTGTAGTTTGACTCGGATTCTGCTGCAGCATCAGATTGTTTCGTCTATAACTCAACGCTCCGGACGGATTTTAAGGTGATTCCAATTGGGTTGGAAAATGCATGAAATCTATTTTCCAACAAAAAAAGAATCAACCAATTTGGAGTCCGTATGAAAAAGTTATAGAAGTTTTGAGTCAGGTATGTCTGCAGTCCGAATCTGAGTCCGTAACGTGAGAGACTTGGACTCTATCTTCTCTTGGGCCAAAAGTGACGTGAGAGAACTTTTGAACAGCAGGTAAACATCTCTTTCTCCTTATCTTCATATGTGGATTGTACAAATGTCCCATACACCTGCAATTAGACATGGCACAAAAGTTTGTGAAGTATTTTGTCCCGGATAACATAAATATATTATTGAATAGTTTGCACTAGAAATCACCTGAGAAATATACATGTATGCAATATTTTGGTCTCATCCAAGGTAGTCATGTCCTCATCATCCTCCCTTTTGAAAACAAAGCCGCCCTCGGCGCTGCTTAATCTGAAATGTGGCTAACAAAAGAGACAAGGTGTACATGTTGTATATGTATACGCCATCCATTTTACTTCCCTTGATTTTTGCATATATGACACATGAATAGATGAGTAACTTGCATAGTTCATAAAATCTAAAGCCAACAAATTAGCACAAGAACTAGAAGGCTTGAAAATACTGCAACTCAGTTTGCACATATAAGTGAAGCTCTTATTTATTTCAAGAGATTGACAATGTTCATCATTAAACCATCCCAACATTGGTGAATAAACCTTATTTGAATCAAATTTACATGCTACAACATGCTTAGATAAGCAAACATGCAATGAGTCATTCACACGTAATCATCACCAAGATTAGAGGTCGATCAAAATGATTAAACATTGATTCTTTTGCATCAATAGTTAATTCAATGGGTGCTCTCAAAATTGTTGGTATTTCAGTTGTTTGATCACATGGAAAAGTCAAATTATCAATATAATCCTCTAAAATAGGTGGTGTGATCAAAGTAGTGGGTAGCTCAACACATGATGTATTCAAGTTAACTAGGCATGCATCATTCTCATGTAAAAGTGGAAAATCTGTACCTTTGTCATTACCTCTTATAGTCAACTCAGATGATGCACTCTCGATGGTGATGTGTCACATGGTGGAGATGATGTAGTCCTCGCAACAACGGATGTGGTTGTCATAGTACGCCTAGTAGTTGAATAAACATCTGTATCAACAGTTGGAATGTGCACGTGGCGCTTGTTCTCCTTGTGGGCAACACGTCGCTTTATTTCCTGTTCAGCTTTGCAAGCAAGACGTAAACAAATGGTCCATAGGATAACACTCTTCATGAATTAGTATCTCCTGAATATTATGGTTTAATCCTCCCAAAATCTATCCATAAAATCTTCTTCACTTTCTTCTAAAAATGAGTGCAACAAGGTAGTTTGTAAATCATCATAATATTTTGTTACGTGTCACTACCTTGTTTTAAATGTTCCAGTTTTTTAATCATGCCACGAGTATAATAAACATCGATTTAATCTATCTCTCATGACATGTTTTAAATCATCCCAAGTATTAGGTACATAATCAGGTGTAACCGACAATATTCACTCCACCAAACTAGAGCATAACCAGTGAAAGAACCAACCGCAACCATAACTTTTTACGCTCATCAAAATTATGGGAAGCAAATATATTATTTATGTCTAACTCCCATTCAATATATAAAGGAGGTCTAAAACGGCCATTAAATGGTGGTATAGAAACATGAACCTGATCATGTGCATTTGGATGTTTGTGCACCTCTCGTGACGGTTGTGGTATTTGCATAGGTGGTGGCATGTCTCCCACGATCGACAAAGCCCATGAATTGACTCGATCCTGTCATGATTAGTAGAACAAGAAACAAAATCCAAAAATAATGTTCCTATAACTACTAGGATGTGGTGGTAAAACGCTCACATTAAAGCAAATATCAATGTCTTACAAGTTCTTACCATGCAAAGAAAGCGGTGATCGGCAACCAGCGGTGTCAAGTAACTCGAATATTGAGTAAAGCGATTGCTGGGGAGCGACGATACACGGTGTAGAAATATGTGGAGCTGGGTTGGCTATATATGGTAGCAAAAGATTAGCAATAATCAATTCAAAGATGCAATGTTGAATAAACGCCAACGACGGTACTGTGCTGGTCCTAGGCTAGACCGACTAGAGACGCGAGCCTAGAACACTAATGAGGTCACGGCATAGCACAACTAGCATCAATGAAGGATACTAAGTAGCTCTTGACAGCAAGATATAAGTGAAGATCACAACGCAAAGTGAAGATAATGATGAAAACAACTGCCAAGCAGGATATACAACAACTCTCTCTCCAACTTTCCTCTTGAAAAGTTTGAGCCAATTTTCTAATAAATTTTTTCAAAGAATGCTACTAACTAAAGCTTTCCAATGCAAAAAGAATCACTCAATTCCGAGTTGATATGAGGAGTCAAAGAATTCTAAAACTGGCCTGAAAAATTGGAACAAGCTGTGTTCACGAACTTCAGAGGGCAAAACACCTATTTAGAAGCCGATTTTGAGGTGTCAAATATTGAACTAGCTTCTGCAACTATTTAGATGCGCCTCGTCTCTAGCTTTAATTTGAGTACTCACGGAGTCAAAACGGACTTCGTATGAGGAAGATACACCTGTTTTACTGAACAGTGCGCAAAACAGATTCCAATCCGAATTCAGGTACGAGATTGATTCTAGATAGATCCGGTTTTTTTCTCTCTCTTTTTTTCTCACGCTTTTTTTCTTTTTTTTCTCTCTTTTTTTTTTTTCTTTCCTTTTTCTCTCTTTTTTCTCTCTATTTTTTTTCTCCTCTTTCATTCATTCGAAGATGCAATTATTGAAGGCGTCACGATGGATCTTCGGATGAGATGATAATAATGATTTTGACGATCCGATGACAAACGCATCGTCGACGTTGATGAAGAAATTCATCCGCGCTGAGCGATTCAGTCAACTCCACCATCTTGTCTATTCCTGCAAGCAATCAAGAACAAGCAAGAATATGATAAAGGTCTGAATATTGAATATATATGAAGTATTGATAATGGTGGAGATCCCAGTGTCTTGTCTTTGATTAAATCTAAGCACACGGTTGCAATGGCTATCTTTTAACAAACAGTCTCAATTTCAAAACAAGTGCATGCCTGCTGGCCTGGTCTGAGTGATGTCCCTTTGACTGCTGAGGTTAACTCAACTGCTTCTGATTGCAACAGAATCGCCCGACTGTCCGTGCTAGGATTCTGTGAATGAACTGACTGTCGTGTGATCTTTGAATCAAGTCAAAATTCAGAGTTTGGTGAAATCTTTGAAATTCTGATAACATAAATATGAATTGAATTTTGTTTGCACTAGAAATCACCTGAGAAATATGCATGTATGCAATATTTTTGGTCTCATCCAAGGTAGTCATGTCCTCATCATCCGATATTCTTGTGTTTAGCAAAACCATGAAAGAACATCTTGACCATGATGAGGACATGATTACCTTGGATACGACCAAAAATATTGCGTACATGTATATTTGTGAGGTGATTTCTAATGCAAACTATGCAATAATTTATTTATGTTATCCAGGACAAAAATACTTCACAAACTTTTGTGCCATGTCTAATTGCAGGTGTATGGGACATTTGTACAATCCACATATGAAGATAAGGGAGAAAGAGATGTTTACTTGCTGTTCAAAAAGTTCTCTCACGTCACTTTTGGCCCAAGAGAAGATAGAGTCCAAGTCTCTCACGTTCTCGACTCAGATTCGACTGCATGCATATACCTGACTCAAAACGTCAATAACTTTTTTCATACGGACTCCAAATTGGTTGATTCTTTTTTGTTGGAAAATAGATTTTGCATTTTCCAACCCAATTGGAATCACCTTAAAGTCCGTCTCGAGCGTTGAGTTATGGACGAAACAATCTGATGCTGCAGCAGAATCCGAGTCCAACTACAAGTCCAAAGGTGTTACGCCACCTCCACTTGGGCCCATTGGCCTTGTACGACCTAGGGTTAGTGTTAGCTGCCTTGGGACGTCCTCCCACCTCCTTGGCCGCCACCCCTTGCTCCTATATAAGTAGATCCATCTAGTAGCTTTTTCCTTGGGTTTTGTTTAGATTAAAAGTTCGCCATAGCTGCAACTTCGCGCATTTCGCTTGTGTTCAACGACTGACAAAGGCGCCACGTAACCCCACCTTGATCAATAAAGCTTTCATCTTATATTCGCAATATCCAGATTGCAATCTCAGCTTGCTTGTTCTTCGCTTGCTCGCAGGAAATGACCTCGTGGTCGTTGATCGTGTTCTAAGATGGTCAATAACCTCTCGGAGTTGGTTTAGCGATTGCTAAGGCGTGACGCCCTCAAGACGCTCGTAGTCGGATCGTCAAAGTCGATTTCCTCCAAAGCGAAAACCAACATCTCATCGAAAGACGGACACCTTAGCCTCTATCAAGTGGTATCGCCAGGTTGCTCGGTGAGAATTTCCAATTATCCCTAGATTAGATTTATTTTCTTACCTATTGTCCAAGAAAAGGCACAAAAAGTTAGATCTATTCATCCTTTGTCCAAGCCACCGAGCCTTTGCAGTTTTTTTTCATTGTTTGCATTATTGAATTATCGGTTGCATCGCCGTGTCGAGTTGCTGGTCTTAGTGTCTAGTTCGCTTAGAGTTTCGAAGTTCTGTTCACATTAGTCACGCCGCGCTGCATCGTTATCCATTCTGCTGACCACCATCCATCCATCAATTTCACCACGCTACCCACCGCTCATTGTCATAATCATAGTTGAGATCGCTCACATCTTCACTTGATCGAATCTGCATCTTATCTAGTTTGTTTGCAAAGAGGGAGAGAGAAAAAAAGAGAGAAAAAAGTATAAAAAAAGTAAGAGAGAAAGAAAAAGAAAAAAATAAGTGTGAGAAAAAAAAAGAGAAGAAAAAAAAACAAAGTTCGGATCTATCTAGACTCAATCTCGTAGCTGAATTCGGAATGGAATCTGTTTTGTGCACTGCTCAAGAAACAGCATAACTTCCTCATACGCATGAGCCAGATCTAAATAGTTGCGAAGCTAGTTCAATATTTGGCACCTCAAAATCGGCTTCTAAATAGGTCTTTTGCCTCCAAGTTCGTGAACACAAAGTTATTCCAGTTTTTCAAACCAGTTTTAGAATTTTTGACTCCTCATATCAACTCGAATTGAGTGATTCTTTTGAATTGGAAAGCTTGAGTTAGTAGCATTCTTTTAAAAAGTTATCGTAAAATTGGCTCAAACTTTTCAACAGGAAAATTGAGAGAGAGTTGTTGTATATCCTGCTTGGCGCTTGTTCTTCATCATTATCTTTATTGCCGTTGCCAGGATCTTCACTTATATCTTACTGTCTGAGCTACTTATTATCCTTCATTGATGCTAGTTGTGCTACGCCGTGACCTCATTAGTGTTTTAGGCTCACGCCTCTAGTCTGGTCTAGCCTAGACCAGCACAAGATCGTCGTTGAGCGCTTATTCAACATTGCATCTATGAATTGATTATATCTAATTTTTTGCTACCATATATAGCCAACCCAGCTCCACATATTTCTACACCGTATACGACGCTCCTCGCAATCGCTTTACACAATCTTCGAGTTACTTGACACCGCTGGTTGCCTCGTCACCACCGCCGCTTAGTAAGAACTTGTAAGATATTGATATTTGCTTTATCGTGAGCACTTTACAACCACATCCTAGTAGTTCATAGGAACATTATTCTCAATTTTGTTTCTTGTTTCTACTAATCATGACAGGTTCCGGAGATAGAAGTTCTTGGACGACGGACACATCTTCATCATCACGAGAGTTGGGACAACACACACAAGCATATGGTCAGGGTATGTCTTTACCGTCATTGGAGGGTAGATTTAATCCTGCTATTTATCTAGCTTGGGAGCTTGAATTAGAAGAAGTTTTAGTCACCATGATTTTTCTCGAACTTGAGAGAGTACGAGCTACCACTAGAGCATTTACTGGTTTTGCTTCGTTTGGTGGAGTGTACATTGTAAGAAAAACATTGATAACCAACCCACAACTTGGACAGTTTTGAAAGCTGTAATGAGACAACAATTTTTTCCTCCTTACTATCGTCGTGAATTGCTTCGCAAATTTGAACAATTAAAACAAGGCAGTAACACTGTTCATGCTTACTACAAAGAGTTCAAATCTTATATGCATCATTGTGATATAGAAGAATCTGAGGATGATACAATGAATAGATTTTTTGGTGGTTTGAACCATGATATCCGTGCAAGATTTCATTATATTCCTCGTTCCATTATTGGTATGTATGTTCGCGCTTGTACCTTTGAGAGACAGCTACAGGAGGATGCATTGGGTGACTACAACAACTACTATTCCAGTTCATGCTCACCATCATCAGTTGGTTCCTCCACCGTTGCACCTACTAGAGCAGCCCCACCCCAGATTGTGATCGCGACATCATCTCAAGTGTATGGTGCATTATCAAGGCCCGTACCTACATCAGCTACGTCTTTGCGACAAGGTAACAGTAAAGGTATTAATGATATAACTTCACATGAGAATGATGCATCCCTAGTTAACTTGAATGCATCATGTGTTGAGTTAACTGGTGATTTGAGCACATCACCTATTTTAGAGAATCTTGATACTATCATGAATGCTTCATGTGATCAAACAACTGAAATACCAACAATTTTGAGTGCACCCATTGAATTAACTATTGATGCAAAAGAATCAATGTTTAATCATTTTGATATGACCTCTAATCTTGGTGATGATTCGTGTCGAATGACTTATTGCATGTTTGCTTATTTAAGCATGTTGTAGCATGTAAACTTGATGCAAGTAAGGTTTATTCACCAATGTTGGGATGGTTTAATGATGAACATTGTCAATCTTTTGAAATGAATAAGAGCTTCACTTATATGTGCAAACTGAGTTGTAATATTTTCATGCCTTCTACTTCTTGTGATAATGTTTTGGCTTTAGATTTTATGAACTATGCAAGTTACTCATCTATTCATGTGTCATATGTGCAAAATTCAAGGGAAGTAAAAATGGATGACATATACATATACAACATGTACACCGTGTCTCTTTTGTTAGCCATATTTCAGACTAAGCAACGCCGAGGACGGCTTTGTTTTCAAGAAAGGGAGGATGATGAGGACATGATTACCTTGGATACGACCAAAAATATTGCGTACATGTATATTTGTGAGGTGATTTCTAATGCAAACTATGCAATAATTTATTTATGTTATCCAGGACAAAAATACTTCACAAACTTTTGTGCCATGTCTAATTGCAGGTGTATGGGACATTTATACAATCCACATATGAAGATAAGGGAGAAAGAGATGTTTACTTGCTGTTCAAAAAGTTCTCTCACGTCACTTTTGGCCCAAGAGAAGATAGAGTCCAAGTCTCTCACGTTCTGGACTCAGATTCGGACTGCACAGACATACCTGACTCAAAACGTCAATAACTTTCTCATACGGACTCCAAATTGGTTGATTCTTTTTTTGTTGGAAAATAGATTTCGTGCATTTTCCAACCCAATTGGAATCACCTTAAAGTCCGTTCGGAGCGTTGAGTTATGGACGAAACAATCTGATGCTGCAGCAGAATCCGAGTCCAACTACAAGTCCAAAGGTGTTACGTCACCTCCACTTGGGCCCATTGGCCTTGTACGACCTAGGGTTAGTGTTAGGCTGCCTTGGGACGTCCTCCCACCTCCTTGGCCGCCACCCCTTGCTCCTATATAAGTAGATCCATCTAGTAGCTTTTTTCCTTGGGTTTTGTTTAGATTAAAAGTTCGCCATAGCTGCAACTTCACGTACTTCGTTTGTGTTCAACGACCAGAAAAAGGCGTCACAGAACCCCACCTTGATCAATAAAGCTTTCATCTTATATTCGCAATATCCAGATTGCAATCTCAGTTTCTTGCTTGTTCTTCGGTTGCTCGCAGGAAACAGGCCCTCGTGGTCAGGTTGATCGTGCTCCGGCGTGGTCAATAACCCTCGGAAGTTGGTTTAGCGATTGCTAAGGCGCGACGTCTCGCACGATCGTAGTCGGATCGTCAAGGTCGACTCCCACAGAAACGTTAGCCACCATCTCATCGAAACATCGGGACACCTTTGCCTCTATCACGTAAACTATAAATACTCTCCCACCTCCTCCTAGTTAGGGTTAGTATTGGTTT
This sequence comes from Aegilops longissima, assembly GCA_021605205.1. Classification (NCBI taxonomy): domain Eukaryota; kingdom Viridiplantae; phylum Streptophyta; class Magnoliopsida; order Poales; family Poaceae; genus Aegilops; species Aegilops longissima. The sequence continues at coordinate 24,210 of JAHIAM010007295.1, forward strand.
AGCTCATCTTTGGTGTGAGAGCCCTTGCTCATCCACTTGGTACTTCTCCTCGGAGTTCACGACCTCTTCAGAGAAGATCCCCCAAGCGGATTCAAGACCCCCTCTAGGGTGGACCCCATCAAGACCTCCTAGATCGGCTACTCGTGTATCTTTCCTTTGTTGATTTTGAATCTTGTGCTACCTTATGTGTTCGGTGATCTATCCCTTGTGTAATCGAAACTTGTCGGTTTAGTGCTCCTCTTTTTTGTTTTCCCTTGTGTTCTTCCGCCCGTTCGTCGTGTTTTCCCCGTAGGATCCCCTCCAAACGTGAAAGATCTCCGATTAGGGTTCCACCCTACATCAGTAGGGGAGTATATAAACCATGGGGGTTCAGTTTAGACTTAGCTTTGTGGCATATGATGCATCGCTGCACAAATCTCTCAACGTCCTTCCTCATCTTTGGCCAATAAAAGTGATCGGCCAACAACTCATAAGTTTTCACACGACCAAAGTGTCCCATTAATCCTCCTGCATGTGATTCCTGCAACAACAAAGGCCTAACCGACGAATCTGGAACACACAACTTGTTAGCCCTAAAAAGGAACCCATCATGCACATGGTATTTATCCCAACCTTTCCCATCTTTATATTTTGCATATGGTTCTGAAAATATATGATCAGTGCAATACAGTTCTTTTAAGCTCTCTAGTCCTGGTACCTTCACTTCTAATTGTGTCAAAAGAACATGCCTACGGGACAAAGCATCAGCAACCATGTTTTCCTTTCCTTTCTTATACTTCACAACATATGGGAAAGTTTCAATGAATTCTACCCATTTAGCATGCCTACGATTCAGTTTAGCTTGGCCTTTCAAATGTTTCAAGGCCTCATGATCAGAATGTACAATAAACTCTTTAGGCCATAAGTAGTGTTGCCAAGTTTCAAGCACTCTAACCAAGGCATACAACTCCTTATCATAAACAGAATAATTCAGTTGTGCACCACTCAGGTTCTCACTAAAATATGCTATTGGTTTTCGTTCTTGCATTAACACACCTCCAATACCTATTCCACTAGCATCACATTCTATCTCAAAAGTTTTAGTGAAATCAGGTAGAATCAGCAAAGGTGCTTCAGTTAATTGTATCTTAAGCTCAAGAAATGCTTCTTCTTGTGGTGCACCCCATTTAAAGGGAATTCCTTTCTTTGTCAATTCATTCAAAGGTGCAACAATTGTACTAAAATCTTTCACAAACCTCCGGTAGAAACCAGCAAGGCCATGAAAACTTCACCTGGCTTACATTCATTGGAGTTGGCCAATTCTTGATTGCTTCCACCTTAGATTCATCCACTTCAATTCCCTGTCCTGAAATGACATAGCCAAGAAAAACAACCTTGTTTGTGCAAAAGGAGCACTTCTCAACGTTAGCATATAGTTTTTCTGTCCTTAGCACATTCAGCACTTATTTTAGATGTTCAATATGTTCCTCAATGGATCTGCTATAGATTAGGATGTCATCAAAGTACACAACAACAAATTTTCCAATGTAAGCTCTCAAAACATGGTTAATCAATCTCATGAATGTACTTGGTGCATTAGTTAATCCAAAAGGCATGACAAACCACTCATACAACCCAAATTTTGTTTTGAAAGCAGTTTTCCATTCATCTCCTGATAGAGGCAAAGGTGTCCCGATCTTTCGATGAGGTGATAACTATCGATTTGGTGGAGACGACTTTGACGATCCGACTACAAACGTGCACGACGTTGCACCTTAGCAATCGCTAAACCAACTCCGAGAGGTTATTGACCACGCTGGAGCACGATCAACCTGACCACGAATGATGAGGACATCAATACCATTGTTACACCCACAGCCCCTACTGCTACATATACTGGACCAATTACTAGAGCTCGCGCACGCCAATTAAATTATCAGGTACTTTCGTTTCTTGGTAATGATTCTAATGTTCATGAGAATATGATGCTGCCTAAATTGGATACATTTGTTTTGCTTACAAATGAAGGCCCTAGCTTGGAGAAGGATGGACATTGGAGCAAGAACAAGCATGGAGATAATGCCATGCATAGGGGAACAAGAAAGGAGTTACAAGTGATGATTTCAGGACTTTGAAGCCACCATAATGGGTGCATGAAGCCTTGGACGAAATATACAAGATGCTACTTCATAAATGTCGTCCCGAGGCTATTCTAGGTGCTTCGTCACCTTATTAGTGGGCCAGGCCCATGTAATTTCGAAATACTTAAGTATAGGCTGTTTTAGAGTCCGTATGTGTGGGGAAACAAGAGTTAGGGTTGATTTGGACCCCTCCACCAAGGGCCACGAAATTCCTCCTCTTCCTCCATATATACAGCCCTTAGGGCACCGTTTAGACCTTGGGTTTTGTTTAGATTAAAAGTTCGCCATAGCTGCAACTTCGCGTGCCGTTTGTGTTCAACGACCGCACAAAGCGCCACAGAACCCCACCTTGATCAATAAAGCTTTCATCTTATATTCGCAATATCCAGATTGCAATCTCAGTTTCTTGCTTGTTCTTCGTTTGCTCGCAGGAAACAGGCCCTCGTGGTCGTTGATCGTGCTCGGCGTGGTCAATAACCCTCGGAAGTTGGTTTAGCGATTGCTAAGGCGCGACGTCTCAAGACGTCAGTAGTCGGATCGTCAAGGTCGACTCCCACAGAAACGATAGCCACCATCTCATCGAAACATCGGGACACCTTTGCCTCTACCAAGTGGTATCAGATTTTCAGGTTGCTCGGTGAGATTTTACAGTTTTCCGTAGTTTAGATCGAGTCTGTTATTCATACCTATAGTCCACGAAAAAGCCACAAAAAAAAATTAGGGTTAGTTCATCATATCCGAACCAATCTGAGCCTTTGCATAATCTTTTTAGGGTTTGCTTTGTTGAATTTGCGGTTGCATCGTCGTGTCAAGTTGCTGGTCTTAGAGTCTAGTCTTTTAGAGTTTCGAGTTCTGGTCATAAGTTGTCACGCCGCCGCCGCACCATCATCATCGCCTTGCCATCTTCCACCATTGCTTATCCGCCACCGCTCTGAATCCATATCCATATACCACCACCGCTGCCATATATCCACCACCATATATCCACCACCAATCCGAGTTCCTTGCATATTAGGGATCCATCTAGTTTCCGATTCGTGTTTCCTTGCCGGAGTAGGTTTCGGAAAAAAAAAGAGTCTGAAACCACCCTCGTTTAGGCCCAAAATCTTCCAAAACGCACTTGTCGAAAAATTTTCGGCTATCCTGTTTTAGGTGTTTCTAAGTGTATTGAGACGATCGCCGTTATAGAAAGTTTTTTGACCCGTTTCAGCTTTTTGGGTCAAGGCGTCGAAAAAAAAATTTTGGTCGAAAAATTTCGTGCCCATCTGTCGGTTTGACCTCGGAAGAGTTTTGAGACACTCGCCATTATAGTGATTTTTCGCAAAAAAAAAAAAAAAGCGCAAAAAAAAAAAAGCGAAAAAAAAAGCGAAAAAAAAATTTCAGTGTGCTTTTCCCTTGTTTACGTGCAGCGCCGTGATTTTGTTAGTGTTCGGGCTCGCGTCTCTAGCACGGTCTAGCCTAGGACCAAGACAAGATCGTCGTTGAGCGTTTATTCAACTTTGCATCTCTGAATTGATTATTGCTAACCTTTTTGCTACCATATTATAAGCCTTCCCAGCTCCACATACATCTACATCGTGCGTTTGACTCTCCACAGTAATCGCTCTATCCAAGCTTTGAGAGTTTTGACTACATCGGTTGCCGATCACCTTTCTTCTTTGGGTAAGAACTGGTAAGAATTTGAGATTTGCTGACGGATTTGTGATTGTCCACCACACCATCACCACCACTTCCTGGTAGTCCGTCGAATCATATTCTTGTGTGTTTCTATTGCTGCTAACCATGGCAGGATCACAAGCCGACGAGACCGATTGGGAGAACATGACAAACAAAGCGCTACATGATAAGTTTCAACAAATGATGAGTGGGCAGGTGGACGATGTGCTAAATAGATTTGAAGAGGCCATGGAGAAGATAGATGGCATTGAGAAGGCGTTGAAACAAAGCTCGATAACAAGTTTAATGAATTGCTCGCGTCTACCACCACCACCACCGGCTGCACCTAACGCACCTCTACTACAACAACACGGACTACCTCCACATCGTGAAACAGCCCTCCGCCGAGCTTCCCGTGTCCCTCTTCAGCCTGGCCAAGCTGCTGGTGCTGCTGTTGATACTTCTGTGGCTCCTGCTGCTGCGGTGGGGGAGGATGATTATGTAAGAGCTTACGAGGATGAGGTTGATCAACATCAGAACTACGTGCAACCACCAGCACCACAACCACCAGGTCGTCCACATGCAAATAATGGCAATGGTCGGGCTCCCCTTCAGGTACGAGATCATGACCATCTCCCTAAACTGAAATTGAATATTCCACCATTTGAGGGTAGATATGTTCCTGATATATATCTTACTTGGGAGTTAGAAACTGAACAACGATTTACATGTTTACAATATCACGAGGAGAGACGTGTTCTGCTGCTGTTTGTGCTTTCACTAGCTTTGCATGTGTTTGGTGGTCGAACATTGTAGATTATATCCTGTTCCAGCTACTTGGGCTGCTTTGAAAACTGCTATGCATACTCGTTGGGTTCCACCATATTATCAGCGTGAATTACTTCAAAATTGCAGCGCTTAAGACAAGGAAAAATTCGGTGAAGAATATTATCGGGAATTACAAACTGGCTTGATTAGATGTGGTATTGTTGAGGAGAATGAAGCTATGCTTGCACGTTTTTCGGGTGGATTAAATAGAGATTCAGACCATTCTAGACTACAAGGATTATAATAATATTACTCGATTATTCCATCTTGCTTGTAAAGCTGAGCGTGAAGTGCAGGATCGATGTGCCTTGGCGCGGACTAACTTTTCGCAGGTCGACCTTCATCATGGACACCACGTGCATCATCTACTTCCACACGCTCTACTACACGGCACCTCCGCCGGCTGCCACCTCCAACCGTGATACAAGAAAGCAGGCACAACCACCACTATCGCCAAGAGCACACCTTTGGGCCTACAGAGCTCTTCTTCTTCCATGGCGTCAACAGGGCACACAAGTGATATTATTTGTCGTCGTTGTAAGGGAAGAGGACATTTTTGAGAGAATGCCAATCTCAGCGTGTGATGATTGCTCTTGAGGATGGTGGGTATGAGTCCGCTAGTGACTATGATGAAGAGACTTTGGCTCTTATTACACATGAAGAACACGGTGGAGATGATTACGATCTGAGACGCAATACATGGCTCTTGAAGATCTTGACAGGTATGAATGTTTAGTTGCTCAACGTGTTTTGAGTGTGCAGGTTACACAAGCTGAGCAAAATCAGAGGCATAACTTGTTCCATACAAAGGAGTTGTGAAGGAACGTTCTATTAGCGTCATCATAGATGGAGGGAGCTGCAACAACTTGGCTAGCATGGATATGGTGGAGAAGCTTTCTCTCACCACAAGACCACATCCACATCCTTACTACATCCAATGGTTCAACAACAGCGGCAAGGTTAAGGTAACACGATTGTTCGTGTGCATTTTAGTATCTCTACATATGCTGATTATGTTGATTGTGATGTGGTACCTATGCAAGCATGTTCCTTATTACTTGGTAGACCATGGCAATTTGATAAAAATTCTGTACACCATGGTAGAAACAATCAGTATACTCTTGTTCACAAGGATAAAATATTACTTTGCTTCCTATGACTCTGATTCCATTTTGAAAGATGATATTAATAGAGCTAATAAAGCAAAACAGGAGAAAGATAAGAGTGAAAATCAGATTGTGGCAAAAGAATTTGAGCAACAAATGAAGCCTAATAATAAACCATCTAATGTTGCTTCTGAAATTAAACTGAAAAGTGCATGTTTATTTGCCACCAAATCTGATATTGATGAGCTAGATTCTAGCAAATCTGTTTGCTATGCTTTTGTGTGCAAAGAGGCATTATTTTCATTCGAGGGCGTGCCTTCCTCTTTGCCCCTGCTGTCACTAACATTTTGCGGGAGTTATTGACGTCTTCCCACAAGGCGTGCCACCGGATTACCACCTATTCGAGGGATTGAGCATCAAATTGACTTAATTCCGGTGCATCGCTACCCAACCGCGCACCATACCGTACCAATCCAGAGGAGACGAAGGAGATTATGCGTCAAGTACAGGAGCTGCTCGACAAAGGTTATATACGCGAATCTCTTAGTCCTTGTGCTGTTCCTATTATACTAGTGCCTAAAAAGGATGGTACGTCGGCGTATGTGTGTTGATTGTAGAGGCATTAATAATATTTCTATTCGTTATCGTCATCCTATTCCTAGGCTAGATGATATGCTTGATGAATTGAGTGGCTCTACAATATTCTCCAAAGTTGATTTGCGTAGTGGATACCATCAAATTCGTATGAAATTGGGAGATGAATGGAAAACAGCATTTAAAACTAAGTTTGGATTATATGAGTGGTTAGTCATGCCTTTTGGGTTAACTAATGCACCTAGTACTTTTATGAGATTAATGAACGAAGTTTTACGTGCTTTCATTGGACGATTTGTGGTAGTTTACTTTGATGATATACTGATTTATAGCAAATCTTTGGAAGAACATTTGGAACATTTACGTGCTGTTTTTAATGCTCTACGTGATGCACGTTTGTTTGGTAACCTTGGGAAGTGCACCTTTTGCACCGACCGAGTATCTTTTCTTGGCTATGTTGTTACTCCACAGGAATTGAAGTTGATAAAGCCAAGATTGAAGCTATTGAGAGTTGGCCGCAGCCCAAAGCGGTCACACAAGTGAGGAGTTTTCTTGGACTCGCTGGTTTCTATAGGCGTTTTGTGAGAGACTTTAGCACCATTGCTGCACCTCTCAATGAGCTTACAAAGAAGGATGTGCCTTTTGTTTGGGGTACCGCACGGGAAGAAGCCTTCACGGTATTGAAAGATAAGTTGACACATGCTCCTTTACTCCAACTTCCTGACTTTAATAAGACTTTTGAGCTTGAATGTGATGCTAGTGGAATTGGATTAGGAGGTGTGTTATTACAAGATGGCAAACCTGTTACACACTTTTCTGAAAAATTGAGTGGGCCTAGTCTGAACTATTCTACTTATGACAAAGAATTATATGCTCTTGTTCGGACTTTAGAGACATGGCAACATTATTTATGGCCCAAAGAATTTGTTATACATTCTGATCATGAATCTTTGAAACATATTAAAAGTCAAGCTAAACTGAATCGTAGACATGCTAAATGGGTTGAATTCATTGAGACTTTCCCTTATGTCATTAAACACAAGAAGGGTAAAGAAAATGTTATTCTTGATGCTTTGTCTCGTCGCTATACTATGCTTTCACAACTTGACTTCAAAATATTTGGTTTGGAGACCATCAAAGATCAATATGTGCATGATGCTGATTTTAAAGATGTAATGCAGAATTGTAAAGAAGGAAGAACATGGAACAAGTTCGTTATTAATGATGGTTTTGTGTTCGTGCTAACAAGCTATGCATTCCTGCTAGCTCTGTTCGTCTTTTGTTGTTGCAGGAGGCGCATGGAGGAGGATTAATGGGACACTTTGGCGTCAAGAAGACGGAGGATATACTTGCTACACATTTCTTTTGGCCAAAGATGAGACGGATGTTGAGCGTTTTGTTGCTCGCTGCACTACATGTCAAAAAGCTAAGTCACGACTCAATCCTCATGGTTTATATATGCCTTTGCTGTGCCTAGTGTTCCTTGGGAGGATATATCTATGGACTTTGTTTTAGGTTTACCTCGAACAAAGAAGGGAGGATAGCATATTTGTTGTCGTGGATAGATTCTCGAAAATGGCACACTTTATACCATGTCATAAAAGCGATGATCTTGTTAATGTTGCTGATTTGTTCTTTCGTGAAATTATTCGCTTGCATGGTGTGCCAAATACTATTGTTTCAGATCGTGATACTAAATTTCTTAGCCATTTTGGAGATGTTTATGGGCTAAGTTGGGGACTAAACTGCTTTTAGTACTACTTGTCACCCCCAAACTGATGGACAAACTGAAGTAGTCAATAGAACATTGTCTACTATGCTTAGGGCTGTTTTGAAGAATAATAAGAAAATGTGGGAAGAATGCTTGCCTCATATTGAATTTGCTTATAATCGTTCATTGCATTCTACTACTAAGATGTGCCCTTTTGAAATTGTGTATGGCTTCCTACCTCGTGCACCTATTGATTTGTTGCCTCTTCCATCTTTGGAGAAGGTTAATTTTGATGCTAAAGAACGTGCTGAATTGATTTTAAAATGCATGAGATAACTAAGGAAAACATTGAGCGTATGAATGCTAAATATAAACTTGCTGGAGATAAGGGTAGAAAACATGTTGTCTTTGCACCTGGAGATCTTGTTTGGTTACATTTGCGTAAGGATAGGTTTCCTAATTTGCGCAAATCAAAGCTAATGCCACGTGCTGATGGTCCATTTAAGGTGTTAGAGAAAATAAATGATAATGCATATAAACTTGAGCTGCCTGCAGATTTTGGGGTTAGTCCCACTTTTAACATTGCAGATTTGAAGCCTTATTTGGGTGAGGAATATGAGCTTCCGTCGAGGACGACTTCATTTCAAGAAGGGGAGGATGATGAGGACATCAATACCATTGTTACACCCACAGCCCCTACTGCTACATATACTGGACCAATTACTAGAGCTCATGCACGCCAATTAAATTATCAGGTACTTTCGTTTCTTGGTAATGATTCTAATGTTCATGAGAATATGATGCTGCCTAAATTGGATACATTTGTTTTGCTTACAAATGAAGGCCCTAGCTTGGAGAAGGATGGACATTGGAGCAAGAACAAGCATGGAGATAATGCCATGCGCAAGGGGAACAAGAAAGGAGTTACAAGTGATGATTTCAGGACTTTGAAGCCACCATAATGGGTGCATGAAGCCTTGGACGAAATATACAAGATGCTACTTCATAAATGTCATCCCGAGGCTATTCTAGGTGCTGCGTCACCTTATTAGTGGGCCAGGCCCATGTAATTTCGAAATACTTAAGTATAGGCTGTTTTTAGAGTTCGTATGTGTGGGGAAACAAGAGTTAGGGTTGATTTCGGACCCCTCCACCAAGGGCCACGAAATTCCCTCCTCTTCCTCCATATATACAGCCCTTAGGGCACCGTTTAGACCTTGGGTTTTGTTTAGATTAAAAGTTCGCCATAGCTGCAACTTCGCGTGCCGTTTGTGTTCAACGACCGGACAAAGCGCCACAGAACCCCACCTTGATCAATAAAGCTTTCATCTTATATTCGCAATATCCAGATTGCAATCTCAGTTTCTTGCTTGTTCTTCGTTTGCTCGCAGGAAACAGGCCCTCGTGGTCAGGTTGATCGTGCTCCGGCGTGGTCAATAACCCTCGGAAGTTGGTTTAGCGATTGCTAAGGCGCGACGTCTCGCACGTTCGTAGTCGGATCGTCAAGGTCGACTCCCACAGAAACGATAGCCACCATCTCATCGAAACATCGGGACACCTTTGCCTCTACCAACGAAGGTCTATTCCTGCAAGCAATCGAAAAATAAGCAAGAATATGATAAAGCAATCTGAATATTGCGAATATATATGAAGTATTGATAATGGTGGGGATCCGTAAGCGGTCTTGGTCTGGTCGTTGGACACAAACGCAATACAACGGTTGCAATGGCTAACTTTAACTAAACAAATCCCAAGGAAAAAGCTACTAGATGGATCTACTTATATAGGAGCAAGGGGTGGCGGCCAAGGAGGTGGGAGGACGTCCCAAGGCAGCCTAAAACTAACCCTAGGTCGTACAAGGCCAATGGGCCCAAGCGGAGGTACGTAACACCTTTGGACTTGTAGTTTGACTCGGATTCTGCTGCAGCGTCAGATTGTTTCGTCTATAACTCAACGCTCCGGACGGATTTTAAGGTGATTCCAATTGGGTTGGAAAATGCACGAAATCTATTTTCCAACAAAAAAAGAATCAACCAATTTGGAGTCCGTATGAAAAAGTTATAGACGTTTTGAGTCAGGTATGTCTGTGCAGTCCGAATCTGAGTCCGAACGTGAGAGACTTGGACTCTATCTTCTCTTGGGCCAAAAGTGACGTGAGAGAACTTTTGAACAGCAGGTAAACATCTCTTTCTCCCTTATCTTCATATGTGGATTGTACAAATGTCCCATACACCTGCAATTAGACATGGCACAAAAGTTTGTGAAGTATTTTTGTCCTGGATAACATAAATATATTATTGAATAGTTTGCACTAGAAATCACCTGAGAAATATGCATGTATGCAATATTTTGGTCTCATCCAAGGTAGTCATGTCCTCATCATCCTCCCTTTTTGAAAACAAAGCCGTCCTCGGCGTTGCTTAATCTGAAATGTGGCTAACAAAAGAGACAAGGTGTACATGTTGTATATGTATCGTCATCCATTTTACTTCCCTTGATTTTTGCATATATGACACATGAATAGATGAGTAACTTGCATAGTTCATAAAATCTAAAGCCAACAAATTAGCACAAGAACTAGAAGGCTTGAAAATACTGCAACTCAGTTTGCACATATAAGTGAAGCTCTTATTTATTTCAAGAGATTGACAATGTTCATCATTAAACCATCCCAACATTGGTGAAAAAACCTTATTTGAATCAAATTTACATGCTACAACATGCTTAGATAAGCAAACATGCAATGAGTCATTCGACACAGAATCATCACCAAGATTAGAGGTCGTATCAAAATGATTAAACATTGATTCTTTTGCATCAATAGTTAATTCAATGGGTGCTCTCAAAATTGTTGGTATTTCAGTTGTTTGATCACATGGCAAAGTCAAATTATCAATATAATCCTCTAAAATAGGTGGTGTGATCAAAGTAGTGGGTAGCTCAACACATGATGTATTCAAGTTAACTAGGCATGCATCATTCTCATGTAAAAGTGGAAAATCTGTACCTTTGTCATTACCTCTTATAGTCAACTCAGATGATGCAGGCACTCTCGATGGTGATGTGTCACATGGTGGAGATGATGTAGTCCTCGCAACAACTGATGTGGTTGTCATAGTATGCCTAGTAGTTGAATAAACATCTGTATCAACAGTTGGAATGTGCACCGGCGCTTGTTCTCCTTGTGGGCAACACGTCGTTTTATTTCTGTTCAGCTTTGCAAGCAAGACGAAACAAATGGTCCATAGGATAACACTCTTCATGAATTAGTATCTCCTGAATATTATGGTTTAATCCTCCCCAAAATCTATCCATAAAATCTTCTTCACTTCCTTCTAAAAATGAGTGCAACAAGGTAGTTTGTAAATCATCATAATATTTTGTTACGGTGTCACTACCTTGTTTTAAATGTTCCAGTTTTTTAATCATGCCACGAGTATAATAAACATCGACGAATCTATCTCTCATGACATGTTTTAAATCATCCCAAGTATTAGGTACACAATCAGGGTGTAACCGACAATATTCACTCCACCAAACTAGAGCATAACCAGTGAAAGAACCAACCGCAACCATAACTTTTTTACGTTCATCAAAATTATGGGAAGCAAATATATTATTTATGTCTAACTCCCATTCAATATATAAAGGAGGTCTAAAACGGCCATTAAATGGTGGTATAGAAACATGAACCCGATCATGTGCATTTGGATGTTTGTGCACCTCTCGTGACGGTTGTGGTATTTGCATAGGTGGTGGCATGTCTCCATGATCGACAAAGCCCATGAATTGACTCTGGATCCTGTCATGATTAGTAGAACAAGAAACAAAATCCAAAATAATGTTCCTATAACTACTAGGATGTGGTGGTAAAACGCTCACAATAAAGCAAATATCAATGTCTTACAAGTTCTTACCATGCATGCGGCGGTGATCGGCAACCAGCGGTGTCAAGTAACTCCGAATATTGAGTAAAGCGATTGCCAGGGGAGCGTACGTATACACGGTGTAGAAATATGTGGAGCTGGGTTGGCTATATATGGTAGCAAAAGATTAGCAATAATCAACTTGATAGAGGCAAAGGTGTCCCGATCTTTCGATGAGGTGATAACTATCGATTTGGTGGAGACGACTTTGACGATCCGACTACAAACGTGCACGACGTTGCGCCTTAGCAATCGCTAAACCAACTCCGAGAGGTTATTGACCACGCTGGAGCACGATCAACCTGACCACGAAGGTCTATTCCTGCAAGCAATCGAAAAATAAGCAAGAATATGATAAAGCAATCTGAATATTGCGAATATATATGAAGTATTGATAATGGTGGGGATCCGTAAGCGGTCTTGGTCTGGTCGTTGGACACAAACGAAGTACACGAAGTTGCAATGGCTAACTTTTAACTAAACAAATCCCAAGGAAAAAGCTACTAGATGGATCTACTTATATAGGAGCAAGGGGTGGCGGCCAAGGAGGTGGGAGGACGTCCCAAGGCAGCCTAAAACTAACCCTAGGTCGTACAAGGCTAATGGGCCCAAGCGGAGGTACGTAACACCTTTGGACTTGTAGTTTGACTCGGATTCTGCTGCAGCGTCAGATTGTTTCGTCTATAACTCAACGCTCCGGACGGATTTTAAGGTGATTCCAATTGGGTTGGAAAATGCACGAAATCTATTTTCCAACAAAAAGAATCAACCAATTCGAGTCCGTATGAAAAAGTTATAGACGTTTTGAGTCAGGTATGTCTGCATGCAGTCCGAATCTGAGTCCGAACGTGAGAGACTTGGACTCTATCTTCTCTTGGGCCAAAAGTGACGTGAGAGAACTTTTTGAACAGCAGGTAAACATCTCTTTCTCCCTTATCTTCATATGTGGATTGTACAAATGTCCCATACACCTGCAATTAGACATGGCACAAAAGTTTGTGAAGTATTTTTGTCCTGGATAACATAAATATATTATTGAATAGTTTGCACTAGAAATCACCTGAGAAATATGCATGTATGCAATATTTTTGGTCTCATCCAAGGTAGTCATGTCCTCATCATCTCCTTCTTTCATCCTAATCTGATGGTATCCACTCCTCAAATCAATTTTAGAGAAAATAGTAGAGCCACTCAATTCATCAAGCGTATCATCTAACCTAGGAATAGGATGACGATACCTAATAGTTATAATATTGATAGGCCTACAATCCATTACCAATCGCCATGTGTCATCTTTCTTGGGCACCAAAATCACAGGTACAGCACAAGGACTTAAGCTTTCACGCACATAACCTTTATCTAAAAGTTCTTGTACCTGCCTTTGTATCTCCTTTGTTTCTTCAGGTTTGGTGCGGTAGGGAGGTCAATTCGAAAGTGATGCTCCTGGAATGAGGTCAATCTGATGTTCTATGCCACGCAAGGGAGGTAGACCAGCGGGTACTTCCTCTGGAAAGACATCCTCGAATTCCCTGCAAGACATCACAAACAGCACTAGGGAGACATGTTAAGTCGTTAGCTGAAAGCAAAGCATCTTTGTACACAAGTACAACGACCACTTGATTTGGGTTGAGCCTCACATCTCTCAGTTCTGATTTGGTGGCTAACATTACTAAGTTCTCTCCCTCTCTTTTATTCTTCTCTCTTAGATTTGGCTTGTGGCGCTCACTCACCGATTTGTGGATCTCTCTCTCGCTCTTTTTCTCTCCCTCTTTCTTACTCACTATTTTTACTTCAGAAACTTTCTGCAAGTGCTCAGCCATGATTTGTTGGGGTGTCATGGGTCTAAGCACCAAGTCTTTTCCTCTCCACTTGATGGTGTATTGATTGGTTCTGCCACAATGTTGAGCTGAATGATCATATTGCCACGGTCTGCCCAACAACAAGTGACACACCTTCATTGGCACCACATCACACTCAACGGTGTCATTATCATCTCCAATCTTGAATTGCACCTGTACCATGTGTGTGATCTTAATCTCTCCACATTCACTCAACCATTGTATATGATATGGATGAGGGTGTTGTAGCAGCTTCAGCCCAAGCTTATCACACATTTCTTTGCTTGCAAGATTGTGACAACTCCCACCATCAACAATTACCTTGCATACCTTGTCTTGCACTTTGGCTCTTGTTTGAAACAGATTGTGTTGTTGTCCATTCTCAGCTTCTTTGATCTGCACACTCAAAACTTTAGTGACAACAAGAGAGGCACCTTGCTCATAATCACAATAGGTTTGCTCATCACCATCTGAACCATCACCATCTTCAGTTTCTTCTTCAGGTTCACTACAAGACTCATATTCTCCATTCTCGGTGATCAGCATGGTACGCTTGTTGGGACAATCCTTCTTCATGTGGCCATGCCCCTTACATGTAAAGCACTCTATCTCTCTAGTTTTCCCCATGGAGCCAATGGAGGATGAACTAGGAGCTACAAATTTGCTCTTCTCCTTCGAATTTGATGCATCATTTTTGCTCGTGGCTGCACGTGCATGGGGCTGATTTCCACCACCAGAACTAGTCATAATACCTCGACCAACGTTGAATTGAGGTATAAACTTACTCCCACTTGATGTAGCTCGAGCCGTGAAGGACATAGTTCTGTTTTGCTTCGAGTCTTCTTGCAATTGACGTTCAGCCTTAGAAGCAAGATGTACCAGCTCTACTACATTACGATATGGCTGCAAATCAACCACTCGTTTAACATTAGGATTCAGCCCATAGAGGAACCTTGCCATGGACTGCTCCTCATCTTCATGTATGTTGGCTCTTATCATTGCCTTCTCCATCTCCTTATGATACTCCTCAACTGATAACTTTCCTTGCCTCAAATTCTGGAGCTTATCAAAGATGTCACGTCTATAACGCCTTGGGACAAATCTTGCCCTCATCTCTCTTTTCATTTCTGTCCATGTAGCAACAACAGGCTCTCCTTCTGCTTCTCGCTGAATCTGAACTTGCTCCCACCAAATTAGAGCATAGTCTTCAAACTCAAGTGAGGCCATTGCTAATTTCTTCTCTTCAGAGTATTTGTGCATGCAGAAAATCTTGTCAACCTTCAATTCCCATGTGAGATAACTTTCTGGATCAGATCCACCATCAAACTTGGGCATGGTAAATTTCAGCTTTCCAAACCTCTCCTCCTCCTGCCGTCCACGACCATAGTTTCTACGATGATGAAATCTGTCATTTTGGTGCATGCCTTCTTCAGCTTCATCAAACTCATCTCCACTACCTTCATGGTGCAGATTTGCTCTTCGGTGGACTCCTCTAAGACCACGACCCGCAGCAGCTTTATGATGACCACGTCCATTACCATGATCATTTCCACGTCCGGGACCGGGAGGCCTCATGGCATGGGGAGCAGGAGCACGGTTTCTTCTAGCTTGTGCATTGAAGGCAGCACCTTCCCCATCAGTTACATTTTATTCTTCACCATGGACACTTGCATCTTCTCGATTCTGACGAAGCTCTCGCACAATATCAGCAACAATACCCGTCCTCATGGCTGCCATGTTCTGAGTGAGTTGCTCATCAACATTACCCATA
This sequence comes from Aegilops longissima, assembly GCA_021605205.1. Classification (NCBI taxonomy): domain Eukaryota; kingdom Viridiplantae; phylum Streptophyta; class Magnoliopsida; order Poales; family Poaceae; genus Aegilops; species Aegilops longissima. Next base: position 39,760 of record JAHIAM010007295.1, read on the forward strand.
AGTTGTTGCAAATCTCTCGACAACTTGTCTTGCTTCTCTTCAATTGGGTCAAGGCTGTTTCTGAACTCTCGGCATAGATGATCACGTAATGCGTTGAAGTGAAACCGTGTGATGGGCTGATTGAGATGCCCATTTCCTTCAACATCATACTCGTTTTCTTCACCTACCATGGTTAGTTCTCCAAAAGCCCTATAGTACTAGAAGCATATATGTGGATAACAACTCAAGCTCACCTCACTTACCAACCGAAGCTCATGTAACTTCCAAATGAGAGCAGAATCATGCTCAACCGTGGTGTCAGTGGTTGGTATACAAAGAGTGATAATCAAGCGAATACAAGTCTAGGGTTGCACAGGCGGGGCTGTTTGGTGGAGTTAGGGTGGGGTATATATGTAGCAAAAGATGCACTAATCTGCAATCTAGATATTGTTGAACCAACTAATCATCCACACAAGATTCTAATGCATTTAGTTGCTGAATGAGATATACGTGAGGTACATGCAACTCTCGCCAAGGAATCAGATTTGCTGCTAGCAAGGATTGAAGACTTTGCACACTTGACACGTTTCAGCTCACAACACAAACATGGATTTCTCAAGATATAAGTGAAGAACAGTCCCAAGTTTTCTCTCTTTTGCTTCTTGCACACACTTTCTTTCTTTGGGCAGATCTCTTTTTTTGCCTCTTTTTTTTTGCTCTTTTTTTGACAAACTTTCAACAAGGGACTTGGATCTGAACACACACTTTGGGGGAATCACGAAAATCACAATAGATCACGGTGGAGATGATTCTGATCTTGAGACGCAATACATGGCTGCTGAAGATGCTGACAGGTATGAATGTTTAGTTGCTCAACGTGTTTTGAGTGTGCAGGTTACACAAGCTGAGCAAAATCAGAGGCATAACTTGTTCCATACAAAGGAGTTGTGAAGGAACGTTCTATTCAAGCGTCATCATAGATGGAGGAGCTGCAACAACTTGGCTAGCATGGATATGGTGGAGAAGCTTTCTCTCACCACAAGACCACATCCACATCCTTACTACATCCAATGGTTCAACAACAGCGGCAAGGTTAAGTTAACACGTCATTGTTCGTGTGCATTTTAGTATCTCTACATATGCTGATTATGTTGATTGTGATGTGGTACCTATGCAAGCATGTTCCTTATTACTTGGTAGACCATGGCAATTTGATAAAATTCTATACACCATGGTAGAAACAATCAGTATACTCTTGTTCACAAGGATAAAAATATTACTTTGCTTCCTATGACTCTGATTCCATGTTGAAAGATGATATTAATAGAGCTAATAAAGCAAAACAGGAGAAAATAAGAGTGAAAATCAGATTGTGGCAAAAGAATTTGAGCAACAAATGAAGCCTAATAATAAACCATCTAATGTTGCTTCTGAAATTAAACTGAAAAGTGCATGTTTATTTGCCACCAAATCTGATATTGATGAGCTAGATTCTAGCAAATCTGTTTGCTATGCTTTTGTGTGCAAAGAGGCATTATTTTCATTCGAGGGCGTGCCTTCCTCTTTGCCCCCGCTGTCACTAACATTTTGCAGGAGTTCATTGACGTCTTCCCACAAGGCGTGCCACGGATTACCACCTATTCGAGGATTGAGCATCAAATTGACTTAATTCCGGTGCATCGCTACCAAACCGCGCACCATACCGTACCAATCCGGAGGAGACGAAGGAGATTATCGTCAAGTACAGGAGCTGCTCGACAAAGGTTATATCGCGAATCTCTTAGTCCTTGTGCTGTTCCTATTATACTAGTGCCTAAAAAGGATGGTACGTCGGCGTATGTGTGTTGATTGTAGAGGCATTAATAATATTACTATTCGTTATCGTCATCCTATTCCTAGGCTAGATGATATGCTTGATGAATTGAGTGGCTCTACAATATTCTCCAAAGTTGATTTGCGTAGTGGATACCATCAAATTCGTATGAAATTGGGAGATGAATGGAAAACAGCATTTAAAACTAAGTTTGGATTATATGAGTGGTTAGTCATGCCTTTTGGGTTAACTAATGCACCTAGTACTTTCATGAGATTAATGAGCGAAGTTTTACGTGCTTTCATTGGACGATTTGTGGTAGTTTACTTTGATGATATACTGATTTATAGCAAATCTTTGGAAGAACATTTGGAACATTTACGTGCTGTTTTTAATGCTCTCGTGATGCACGTTTGTTTGGTAACCTTGGGAAGTGCACCTTTTGCACCGACCGAGTATCTTTTCTTGGCTATGTTGTTACTCCACAGGAATTGAAGTTGATAAAGCCAAGATTGAAGCTATTGAGAGTTGGCCGCAGCCCAAAACGGTCACACAAGTGAGGAGTTTTCTTGGACTCGCTGGTTTCTATAGGCGTTTTGTGAGAGACTTTAGCACCATTGCTGCACCTCTCAATGAGCTTACAAAGAAGGATGTGCCTTTTGTTTGGGGTACGCTTTGGGAAGAAGCCTTCACGGTATTGAAAGATAAGTTGACACATGCTCCTTTACTCCAACTTCCGACTTTAATAAGACTTTTGAGCTTGAATGTGATGCTAGTGGAATTGGATTAGGAGGTGTGTTATTACAAGATGGCAAACCTGTTGCATACTTTTACGAAAAATTGAGTGGGCCTAGTCTGAACTATTCTACTTATGACAAAGAATTATATGCTCTTGTTCGGACTTTAGAGACATGGCAACATTATTTATGGCCCAAAGAATTTGTTATACATTCTGATCATGAATCTTTGAAACATATTAAAAGTCAAGCTAAACTGAATCGTAGACATGCTAAATGGGTTGAATTCATTGAGACTTTCCCTTATGTCATTAAACACAAGAAGGGTAAAGAAAATATTATTGCTGATGCTTTGTCTCGTCGCTATACTATACTTTCACAACTTGACTTCAAAATATTTGGTTTGGAGACCATCAAAGATCAATATGTGCATGATGCTGATTTTAAAGATGTAATGCAGAATTGTAAAGAAGGAAGAACATGGAACAAGTTCGTTATTAATGATGGTTTTGTGTTCGTGCTAACAAGCTATGCATTCCTGCTAGCTCTGTTAGTCTTTTGTTGTTGCAGGAGGCGCATGGAGGAGGATTAATGGGACACTTTGGCGTCAAGAAGACGGAGGATATACTTGCTACACATTTCTTTTGGCCAAAGATGAGGCGGGATGTTGAGCGTTTTGTTGCTCGCTGCACTACATGTCAAAAAGCTAAGTCACGACTCAATCCTCATGGTTTATATATGCCTTTGCCTGTGCCTAGTGTTCCTTGGGAGGATATATCTATGGACTTTGTTTTAGGTTTACCTCGAACAAAGAAGGGAGGATAGCATATTTGTTGTCGTGGATAGATTCTCGAAAATGGCACACTTTATACCATGTCATAAAAGCGATGATCTTTGTTAATGTTGCTGATTTGTTCTTTCGTGAAATTATTCGCTTGCATGGTGTGCCAAATACTATTGTTTCAGATCGTGATACTAAATTTCTTAGCCACTTTTGGAGATGTTTATGGGCTAAGTTGGGGACTAAACTGCTTTTTAGTACTACTTGTCACCCCAAACTGATGGACAAACTGAAGTAGTCAATAGAACATTGTCTACTATGCTTAGGGCTGTTTTGAAGAATAATAAGAAAATGTGGGAAGAATGCTTGCCTCATATTGAATTTGCTTATAATCGTTCATTGCATTCTACAACTAAGATGTGCCCTTTTGAAATTGTGTATGGCTTCCTACCTCGTGCACCTATTGATTTGTTGCCTCTTCCATCTTCGGAGAAGGTTAATTTTGATGCTAAAGAACGTGCTGAATTGATTTTAAAACTGCATGAGATAACTAAGGAAAACATTGAGCGTATGAATGCTAAATATAAACTTGCTGGAGATAAGGGTAGAAAACATGTTGTCTTTGCACCTGGAGATCTTGTTTGGTTACATTTGCGTAAGGATAGGTTTCCTAATTTGCATAAATCAAAGCTAATGCCACGTCTTGATGGTCCATTTAAGGTGTTAGAGAAAATAAATGATAATGCATATAAACTTGAGCTGCCTGCAGATTTTGGGGTTAGTCCCACTTTTAACATTGCAGATTTGAAGCTTTATTTGGGTGAGGAATATGAGCTTCCGTCGAGGACGAATTCATTTCAAGAAGGGGAGGATGATGAGGACATCAATACCATTGTTACACCCACAGCCCCTACTGCCACATATCTTGGACCAATTACTAGAGCTCGCAGACGCCAATTAAATTATCGGTACTTACGTTTCTTGGTAATGATTCTAATGTTCATGAGAATATGATGCTGCCTAAATTGGATACATTTGTTTTGCTTACAAATGAAGGCCCTAGCTTGGAGAAGGATGGACATTGGAGCAAGAACAAGCATGGAGATAATGCCATGCGCAAGGGGAACAAAACGGAGTTACAAGTGATGATTTCAGGACTTTGAAGCCACCATAATGGATGCATGAAGCCTTGGACGAAATATACAAGATGCTACTTCATAAATGTCGTCCGAGGCTATTCTAGGTGCTGCGTCACCTTATTATTGGGCCAGGCCCATGTAATTTCGAAATACTTCAGTATAGGCTGTTTTAGAGTCCGTATGTGTGGGGAAACAAGAGTCGGGGTTGATTTGGACCCCTCCACCAAGGGCCACGAAATTCCCCCTCTTCCTCCATATATACAGCCCTTAGGGCACCGTTTAGACCTTGGGTTTTGTTTAGATTAAAAGTTCGCCATAGCTGCAACCGCGTGCCGTTTGTGTTCAACAACCGGACAAAGCGTCACAGAACCCCACCTTGATCAATAAAGCTTTCATCTTATATTCGCAATATCCAGATTGCAATCTCAGTTTCTTGCTTGTTCTTCGTTTGCTCGCAGGAAACAGGCCCTCGTGGTCAGGTTGATCGTGCTCCGGCGTGGTCAATAACCCTCGGAAGTTGGTTTAGCGATTGCTAAGGCGCGACGTCTCGCACGTTCGTAGTCGGATCGTCAAGGTCGACTCCCACAGAAACGATAGCCACCATCTCATCGAAACATCGGGACACCTTTGCCTCTATCACATCTTGATGGAACCATGTGGGGGGTGCATCATATTCCACCATGGCCATCGTCTTGTCCAAAGGGAGGACGAAGTCGTCGAGGATCGGCGCGTCATCATAAATGGGACCTAGCACCAAATGAGAAGACACAATAGAGGTAGAGGTCAAGTTGTTAGAAATGCAAATGGCCTCACTAGACCTATCAACTATCTCACTCTCTCTATGTGGTGGTTCACTCACTCCCTCAAAATAGGTGCACTCAACCTCACATATGGTGGAGTCACTCATGTCACTCAAGTGGTGGGGGTTGTGGCTCTCCTCACATGGGAATTGGGGCGGCTCATCATGTATGGGGCTAGTGGTGAAGTCACTCTCACTCTCAATATGGTGGCAAAAGTCACTCAAGTCATCGGACGTCGCCGTGGTCAAAGGGAAAATCCCATGCTCAACCATCTCGTAGTCGTCGTCGTGGATGAAGGCCGAAGATAGCACATCATCGCTCTCGTCGTGGACGAAGGCCGAAGATGGCTCAACATCACTCTCGTCGTGGATGAAGGCCGAAGATGGCACATCATCACTCTCGCCTCCTAAGATGGAAGCATCATCCTTGCTCGCCACCTTGTCGCTTGCCTCCAAAGCTTGGTCCTTGAAGGTCTCCGTAGTTGTACTTGTCGCCGCACCATCTTGAAAAAGAGTCAAGGTAGACTCGGCATCATCAATGCCACAAAGAGGGATGGCGGTGAAGTTGCACTTGGGAGCATCGTCTTGGAGCTTGTCGGGCTTGGGCATCCTGGTGGTACTAGCCTCATGCTTGTCGTAGAGCTTGGTCGCCGCGAAGTGTGCTTGGGGTGGAGAAGCCTTGGCCTTCATGAGTTCTTGTTCCGCCTTGAGAGCACCAATGTAGTAGTCGTCAATGGACTTGTAGTTCTCGAGGAAGATGGTCTTGGAGATGTCGTTGTGCAATCCCATCATGAAGTGGAGCTTCATCGAAATGGAATTCGCCCCTTGGCTCGTCAGAAGGCAATCTTCATCTCCATGAAGTACTTGTCGATGGACTTGGATCCTTGGGTGGTGTTCTCCAATTGGCGTCGAAGTTGTTCCATGTAGGTTGGAGGCACAAACTCTCGCCGCAAAGCTCTCTTCATCTTGGACCAACTCATCTCGTAGCACTCCGAAGGTGTGTGAAGCCACCATGTCGAGGCGTAGTCGTGGAAGTTTCTTGTGGCGCACTTCACTTGATCATCGGGAGGAACTTGATGTAACTTGAGGTAGTCGTCCATCAAACGCTCCCACTCGAGGTACTCCTCGGGTTCTTGAGTCCCATAGAAAGGAATCTCGTGGTCGATGTCGAGGTCGTAGTAGCTCGTGGAAGTCGCGGACTTGAGCTTGGGGAGCTTCTCTTGAGCGTAGTCTTGGGGTGCTTGTTGGCGAAGATGCCGAATATCCGAAGGCGAAGATGCCTTGAAGTCGCTTGGCGAAGATGCCAAGGGAGATGGTGAAGTCGTTGAGCGGTTGTTGATGTTGAGCTCTTGACCTTCACGTTCTTGTCGATGATGGTGTCGATGCCGATGTGATCTTGCCGGAGATGGTCGCTCGGAAGGATGTGCTCTTGAGCGTCTTCTTGAAGATGAGGAAGATCACTTGTAGGACTTGATGATAGAGGCAAAGGTGTCCCGTCTTTCGATGAGATGTGGTTTTCGCTTTGGAGGAAGTCGACTTTGACGATCCGACTACAAACGTGCACGACGTTGCGCCTTAGCAATCGCTAAACCAACTCCGAGAGGTTATTGACTACGCCGGAGCACAATCAACCTGACCACGAAGGTCTATTCCTGCAAGCAATCGAAGAACAAGCAAGAATATGATAAAGCAATCTGAATATTGTGAGTATATATGAAGTATTGATAAAGGTGGGGATCCGTAAGCGGTCTTGGTCTGGTCGTTGGACACAAACAAAGTACACGAAGTTGCAATGGCTAACTTTTAACTAAACAAATCCCAAGGAAAAAGCTACTAGATGGATCTACTTATATAGGAGCAAGGGGTGGCGGCCAAGGAGGTGGGAGGACGTCCCAAGGCAGCCTAAAACTAACCCTAGGTCGTACAAGGCCAATGGGCCCAAGCGGAGGTGACGTAACACCTTTGGACTTGTAGTTTGACTCGGATTCTGCTGCAGCATCAGATTGTTTCGTCTATAACTCAACGCTCCGGACGGATTTTAAGGTGATTCCAATTGGGTTGGAAAATGCACGAAATCTATTTTCCAACAAAAAAAGAATCAACCAATTTGGAGTCCGTATGAAAAAAGTTATAGACGTTTTGAGTCAGGTATGTCTGTGCAGTCCGAATCTGAGTCCAGAACGTGAGAGACTTGGACTCTATCTTCTCTTGGGCCAAAAGTGACGTGAGAGAACTTTTTGAACAGAAGGTAAACATCTCTTTCTCCCTTATCTTCATATGTGGATTGTACAAATGTCCCATACACCTGCAATTAGACATGGCACAAAAGTTTGTGAAGTATTTTTGTCTGGATAACATAAATATATTATTGAATAGTTTGCACTAGAAATCACCTGTGAAATATGCATGTATGCAATATTTTGGTCTCATCAAGGTAGTCATGTCCTCATCATCCTCCTTTTTGAAAACAAAGCCGTCCTCGGCGTTGCTTAATCTGAAATGTGGCTAACAAAAGAGACAAGGTGTACATGTTGTATATGTATCGTCATCCATTTTACTTCCCTTGATTTTTGCATATATGACACATGAATAGATGAGTAACTTGCATAGTTCATAAAATCTAAAGCCAACAAATTAGCACAAGAACTAGAAGGCTTGAAAATACTGCAACTCAGTTTGCACATATAAGTGAAGCTCTTATTTATTTCAAGAGATTGACAATGTTCATCATTAAACCATCCCAACATTGGTGAATAAACCTTATTTGAATCAAATTTACATGCTACAACATGCTTAGATAAGCAAACATGCAATGAGTCATTCGACACAGAATCATCACCAAGATTAGAGGTCGTATCAAAATGATTAAATATTGATTCTTTTGCATCAATAGTTAATTCAATGGGTGCTCTCAAAATTGTTGGTATTTCAGTTGTTTGATCACATGGCAAAGTCAAATTATCAATATAATCCTCTAAAATAGGTGGTGTGATCAAAGTAGTGGGTAGCTCAACACATGATGTATTCAAGTTAACTAGGCATGCATCATTCTCATGTAAAAGTGGAAAATCTGTACCTTTGTCATTACCTCTTATAGTCAACTCAGATGATGCAGAGCACTCTCGATGGTGATGTGTCACATGGTGGAGATGATGTAGTCCTCGCAACAACGGATGTGGTTGTCATAGTAGGCCTAGTAGTTGAATAAACATCTGTATCAACAGTTGGAATGTGCACGTGCGCTTGTTCTCCTTGTGGGCAACACGTCGTTTTATTTCTGTTCAGCTTTGCAAGCAAGACGAAACAAATGGTCCATAGGATAACACTCTTCATGAATTAGTATCTCCTGAATATTATGGTTTAATCCTCCCAAAATCTATCCATAAAATCTTCTTCACTTTCTTCTAAAATGAGTGCAACAAGGTAGTTTGTAAATCATCATAATATTTTGTTACGGTGTCACTACCTTGTTTTAAATGTTCCAGTTTTTAATCATGCCACGAGTATAATAAACATCGACGAATCTATCTCTCATGACATGTTTTAAATCATCCCAAGTATTAGGTACATAATCAGGGTGTAACCGACAATATTCACTCCACCAAACTAGAGCATAACCAGTGAAAGAACCAATCGCAACCATAACTTTTTTACGTTCATCAAAATTATGGGAAGCAAATATATTATTTATGTCTAACTCCCATTCAATATATAAAGGAGGTCTAAAACGTCCATTAAATGGTGGTATAGAAACATGAACCTGATCATGTGCATTTGGATGTTTGTGCACCTCTCGTGACGGTTGTGGTATTTGCATATGTGGTGGCATGTCTCCATGATCGACAAAGCCCATGAATTGACTCTGGATCCTGTCATGATTAGTAGAACAAGAAACAAAATCCAAAAATAATGTTCCTATAACTACTAGGATGTGGTGGTAAAACGCTCACAATAAAGCAAATATCAATGTCTTACAAGTTCTTACCATGCAGTGAGCGGTGATCGGCAACCAGCGGTGTCAAGTAACTCGAATATTGAGTAAAGAGATTGCTGGGGAGCGTCACGATATACGGTGTAGAAATATGTGGAGCTGGGTTGGCTATATATGGTAGCAAAAGATTAGCAATAATCAATTCAAAGATGCAATGTTGAATAAGCGCTCAACGACGGTCTTGTGCTGGTCCTAGGCTAGACCGGACTAGAGACGCGAGCCTAGAACACTAATGAGGTCACGGCATAGCACAACTAGCATCAATGAAGGATACTAAGTAGCTCTTGACAGCAAGATATAAGTGAAGATCACAACGGCAGTGAAGATAATGATGAAAACAAGCGCCAAACAGGACATACAACAACTCTCTCCAACTTTCCTCTTGAAAAGTTTGAGCCAATTTTCTGATAAATTCTTTCAAAGAATGCTACTAACTCAAGCTTTCCAATGCAAAAGAATCACTCAATTCGAGTTGATATGAGGAGTCAAAGAATTCTAAAATTGGCCTGAAAAATTGGAACAAGCTGTGTTCACGAACTTCAGAGGGCAAAAACACCTATTTAGAAGCCGATTTTGAGGTGTCAAATATTGAACTAGCTTCTGCAACTATTTAGATGCGCCTCGTCTCTAGCTTTAATTTGAGTACTCACGGAGTCAAAACGGACTTCGTATGAGGAAGATACACCTGTTTTACTGAACAGTGCGCAAAACAGATTCCAATCCGAATTCAGGTACGAGATTGATTCTAGATAGATCCGGTTTTTTTTCTCTCTTTTTTTCTCACGCTTTTTTTTCTTTTTCTTCTCTCTCTTTTTCTTTTTTTTCTTTCCTTTTTTCTCTTTTTTTCTCTATCTTTTTTCTCCTCTTTCCAAGACAAACTGGATAAGATGCAGATTGGATCGGCGAAGATGTGAATGACCTCAACTATGATTATGACAATGAACAGTCGTAGTACGTGATGGAAATTAATGGATGGGATGGTGGACAGCGGAAGGGATAATGATGCAGCGGCGTGACTAATGTGAACAGAACTCGAAACTCTAAAGGAACAAGACACTAAGACCAGCAACTCGACACGACGATGCAACCGATAATTCAATAATGCAAACAATGAAAAGAAAATTGCAAAGGCTTGGACTGGCTAGGACAAATGATGAATAGATCTAACTTTTTTTGTGGCTTTTTCTTGGACAATTGATAAGAAAATAAATCGAATCTAGGGATAACTGGAAAATCTCACCGAGCAACCTGAAAACTGATACCACTTGATAGAGGCAAAGGTGTCCCGTCTTTCGATGAGATGTGGTTTTCGCTTTGGAGGAAGTCGACTTTGACGATCCGACTACAAACGTGCACGACGTTGCGCCTTAGCAATCGCTAAACCAACTCCGAGAGGTTATTGACTACGCCGGAGCACAATCAACCTGACCACGAAGGTCTATTCCTGCAAGCAATCGAAGAACAAGCAAGAATATGATAAAGCAATCTGAATATTGTGAGTATATATGAAGTATTGATAAAGGTGGGGATCCGTAAGCGGTCTTGGTCTGGTCGTTGGACACAAACAAAGTACACGAAGTTGCAATGGCTAACTTTTAACTAAACAAATCCCAAGGAAAAAGCTACTAGATGGATCTACTTATATAGGAGCAAGGGTGGCGGCCAAGGAGGTGGGAGGACGTCCCAAGGCAGCCTAAAACTAACCCTAGGTCGTACAAGGCCAATGGGCCCAAGCGGAGGTGACGTAACACCTTTGGACTTGTAGTTTGACTCGGATTCTGCTGCAGCATCAGATTGTTTCGTCTATAACTCAACGCTCCGGACGGATTTTAAGGTGATTCCAATTGGGTTGGAAAATGCACGAAATCTATTTTCCAACAAAAAGAATCAACCAATTTGGAGTCCGTATGAAAAAGTTATAGACGTTTTGAGTCAGGTATGTCTGCATGTAGTCCGAATCTGAGTCCAGAACGTGAGAGACTTGGACTCTATCTTCTCTTGGGCCAAAAGTGACGTGAGAGAACTTTTGAACAGCAGGTAAACATCTCTTTCTCCCTTATCTTCATATGTGGATTGTACAAATGTCCCATACACCTGCAATTAGACATGGCACAAAAGTTTGTGAAGTATTTTTGTCCTGGATAACATAAATATATTATTGAATAGTTTGCACTAGAAATCACCTGTGAAATATGCATGTATGCAATATTTTTGGTCTCATCCAAGGTAGTCATGTCCTCATCACTTGATGAGGGATTTGATCTCCTCCATTTTAGCTTGCATCTTGGCGTCGTAGTTGTTTTCCATGGCATCGAACTCGTCGTTGTTGTTGTAGACCGAAGATGAAATGCCTTGCCTATCCATCACAAGACTCGAGTAGAGGTGAGTAGGAAATGAGATAAACAATACCAAGTTACCTTTTCCCAAAGTTGAGGATGTATCCCGTTTCACTCAATGTGAAATGAAAGAATAGTGGAATTGGTACCGGACTTGCTCACTCACACCTATCAAGTAAAGCTTATGGTAGAGCTCGGTGAGGATAGTGGCACAAAAATTTGATGCAAAATGTTAGCAAGAGTCAATAATGTTGAAAGAGATTCACAAATTCGCAAGCGAAACAAGTAGACCAATAGCAATATGTGGCACACGGAAACACACACACAGATAGATAAATGGGGCCGTGCAACCAAGGAATGAGCTCAAAATGTGGAATCCACCAAAACGCTCGTGTTGCACAACTCAAGAGAGACGCTAGCACGATTGCTCAATAGGCGGATACGACACTTGTGCACAACCTATAAGATGCAAAATGGATAAACTTTCTATCCCAAGTATGCTATGTATGTATGGTTCCCGGTGTTTCTCTCACAATGATCCAAGATGATCAAGTATGATACCATATGATATATTTGGATGCTATGGCTATTGCTTACAAGCTCTTTGCTATTTCTCTTTCTTTTGCTTAAAAGCTTTATTTCTTTTTTTTTTCTCTATGGCCACTTTGCACAATGCACAAACCAAGATAGCAATTGTGTATATGCGGGAACAAACTTGAGACACAATGGATGATATGATACCAATATGATATGGTATATATGCTATGGGAAGTATGATCACTAATGTGCACAAGTAACGTTGCCGGCAATACTCAAATGGCTAGTCTCGATAGGCAAGTAACGCAAAAGTAAGGCTAGGGGTTAACAATGCAATGGCAAGGGGAATATACAATGGGGGGATACCACGATACCAAGATGATATGGAGGTTACCGTCCGGTGATGATGAGTAGCGGTGTTCTTGATGTAGATACCAAGATGATGGAGACTCGTCCCTAAGTAGCCGAAACACCTTAGGAAACGGAAAAACCGCAAACTCAAAATCTCAAACATCAAATGTCAAAATGGTGGTAGCGGGAATGCGGTGGTGGTTTGCACTTGGCAATGCGGAAGTGGAATGATGGGCTATACACGTGACGAAGTTGAAGTTGTCGTCCCTAAGTAGCCGAAACACCTTAGGAGACACAAGCCACAACTCGAAAAAGCTCAATCAACTATTGGGTTAAGTTGAGGTGGTTGAAGTGTATGGTGGGCAAGCCTATGCGGAAGTTGCGGTGGTGGTTGATGAAGAAGCAATCGTCCCTAAGTAGCCGAAACACCTTAGGAGACTCGAATCACTACTCAAGCAACCACTAATGCTATGGGGAACAAAAATGGTTAGTTTGCGGAAGGCTATGGTGGTATTGCGGATGATGTGGTGGAAGCCCTAGGCAAAGATGCCAAAGTACCAAAAATTTGATAGTGTCAAAAGGTGGTGAAACCAAGGTGAGGACCTCGGGCACGTCGATAGCTTCAAAACGAGCCAAAGAACACTCAAATCGGAGTTCGGAGTGAAAAGTTATGATGAAAATGGTGAAACTCGGAACGCTGAAACTGGGTTGGGCGGTAGTACCGCTTGGGAGGGCAGTAGTACCGCTCGTAAGCGGTAGTACCGCTTAGAATGGGCGGTAGTACCGCTCGTGTCCGGTTTTTTCGCAAAATCTGGCTCTGGGAGGGGCGGTAGTGCCGCTTGGAAGGGCGGTAGTACCGCTTGGAGGTGCTAAGCGGTAGTACCGCTTGGAAGGGCGGTAGTACCGCTCGTGTCGGGATTTTTCGCAAATCCGGATAGGGCGCGATTTTGAGGCGGAAATGGATGATTTGGGGTCAAAATTGGAGAGATTTCGTGGATGGAAAGTGGGAAACTTGGGGAATGCTAGATCCACTTGAAACCAAGCAAATCCACGGATCAAAATCAACAAAACATCATCAAAACTAACAAATCACAAAAAAATTGGGGCTATTTTTGGTGGGGATTTTCGGATTTAGGACGAAATCAACAAAATCAAGCTAGAAAAAGAGGGTAGGGGCTCCAAAACGTGATCAACCTAAGCTCGATCCATAGATGATGTAGGGCGGAACCCTCGTGGACGATCTTTCACGTTTGGAGTGGGATCCT
>JAHIAM010007296.1:0-52412 GCA_021605205.1 Aegilops longissima
AAATGATGGCTTTAGGTGGTTTCAATGGAGCCCAGAACCACCCTAGACCCAAAATGATGGCTTTATGGTTCCGACGACCCGAACCACCAAAACCCAAAATGATGGCTTTAAGTGGTTTCACTAAATTCCTGAGACACCCTAGACCCTAGTTGGTAGCTTTAGGTGGTTCCGTGGGATCAACCACCAAAACCCAAAATGATGGCTTTAGGTGGTTTTGTTGACCCCGAACCACCCTAGACCCAAAATGATGGCTTTAGGTGGTTCCGTCGACCCCGAACCACCAAAACCCAAAATGAAGGCTTTAAGTGGTTTCATCGACCCCGAGACACCCTAGACCCTAGTTGGTAGCTTTAGGTGGTTCCACGACCCCAACCACCAAAACCCAAAATGATGGCTTTAGGTGGTTTCACGACCCCAACCACCCTAGACCCAAAATGATGGCTTTAGGTGGTTCCATCGACCCCGAACCACCAAAACCCAAAATGATGGCTTTAGGTGGTTTCGTCGACCCCGAACCACCCTAGACCCAAAATGATGGTTTTAATGAAGGAAATATGCCCTAGAGGCAATAATAAAGTTATTATTTATTTCCTTATATCATGATAAAAGTTTATTATTCATGCTAGAATTGTATTAACCGGAAACATAATACATGTGTGAATACATAGACAAACAGAGTGTCACTAGTATGCCTCTACTTGACTAGCTCGTTAATCGAAGATGGTTATGTTTCCTAACCATAGACATGAGTTGTCATTTAATTAACGGGATCACATCATTAGGAGAATGATCTGATTGACTTGACCCATTCCGTTAGCCTAGCACTTGATCGTTTAGTATGTTGCTATTGCTTTCTTCATGACTTATACATGTTCACCTAACTATGAGATTATGCAACTCCTGCTTAACGGAGGAACACTTTGATGCTACCAAACGTCACAACGTGAATCGAGTGATTATAAAGGAGTACTACAGTGTCTCCAAAGGTACATGTTGGGTTGGCGATTTGAGATTAGGTTTTGTCACTCCGATTGCCTGGAGAGGTATCTCTCGGCCCTCTCGGTAATGCACATCATTATAAGCCTTGCAAGCAATGTGACCAATGAGTTGGTTACGGATGATGCATTACTGAGAACGAGTAAAGAGACTTGCCGGTGACGAGATTGAACTAGGTATTGATACCGACGATCGAATCTCTCGCAAGTAACATACCGATGACAAAGGAACAACGATGTTGTTATGCGGTTCGACCGATAAAAATCTTCGAGAATATGTAAGAGCCAATATGGGCATCCAGGTTCGCTATTGGTTATTGACCAAGAATAGTTCTAGGTCATGTCTACATAGTTCTCGAACCCGTAGGGTCCGCACGCTTAAGGTTTCATGATGCTTATATTATGAGTTTATGAGTTTTGATGTACCGAAGGAGTTCGGAGTCCCGGATGAGATCGGGGACATGACGAGGAGTCTCGAAATGGTCGAGACGTAAAGATCGATATATTGGACGACTATATTCGAGTTCGGAAAGGTTCAATGATTCGGGTATTTTGAGTAACCGAGAGTTACGGAATTCGCCGGGAGAAGTATTGGGCCTTATTGGGCCTCCGGGAAGAGAGAGAGGGCTGCCTAGGGCAGGCCGCCGCGCCTCAAGGCCTAGTCCGAATGGACTAGGGGAGGCCGCACCCTTCTTCCCTTCCCTTCCTTCTCTCCTACTCCTACTAGGAAAGGAGGAGTCCCACTCCCGGTGGGAGTAGGACTCCCCCATAATTGCGCCTCCTCCCTGGCCGGCCACCTCCTTGCTCCTTTATATACGAGGCAGGGGGGCACCCCATGACACACAAGTTGATCTACGGATCGCCTTAGCCGTGTGCGTGTGCCCCTCCACCATATTCCACTTCGGTCATATCGTCGCGAGCTTAGGCGAAGCCCGCGCACGGAGAAGTCATATCGTCATGAGCTTAAGCGAAGCCCTCGTCGCTCGGAGCATCATCATCGCTACCACGCCGTCAGGTTGACGGAACTCATCCCCGACACTTTGCTGGATCGAGTCCGGGATCGAGCGTCGAGCTGAGCGTATATCGCGAACTTCGGAGGTGCCGACGCTCGGTGCTTGGATCGATCGGATCGTGAAGACGATGACTACATCAACCGCTGTTGTTATAACGCTTCCGCTTTCGGTTCACGAGGGTACGAGACAACACTCTCCCCTCTCGCTGCTATGCATCACCATGATCTTGCGTGTGCGTGAGGAATTTTTTGAAATTACTACGCTCCCCAACAAAGGGCATCCGAGGCAGGTTTTTATGGTTTGATGTTTTGCACAGTAGAACACAAGTGAGTTGTGGGCGATATAAGTCATACCGCCTACCAAAGATGTCATACTTTGGTTCAGCGGTATTGTGAGATGAAGCGTCCCGGACATTACGCCAGACGCTTACGCGAGACTGGTTTCACCGCCGAGCACTTGCTTAAAATTGGTGGCGGGTGTCCGTTTCTCTCACTTTAGTTGAACTGAAGTGTACGCCTCGTCCTTGAGAAGGTTAAAACGAGTCTATTTGACGAAATATCGTTGTGGTCTTGATGCGTAGGTGAGATTGGTTCTTGCTTAAGCCTGTAGCAGCCACGTAAAATTTGCAACAACAAAGTAGAGGACGCCTAACTTGTTTTGCAGGCATGTTGTGATGTGATATGGTCAAGACGTGATGCTATATTTTATTGTATGAGATGATCATGTTTTGTAACCGGTTATCGGCAATGGCTGGAGCCATATGGTTGTCGCTTATTCTATGAAATGCAACGCCTGTAATTGCTTTACTTTATCACTAAGCTGTAGCGATAGTCGAGAAGCAATAGATGGCGAAACGACAACGATGCTACGATGGAGATCAAGGTGTCGCTACCGGTGACGATGGTGATCACGATTGCGTTGCAGGAGATGGAGATCACAAGCACAAGATGATGATGGCCATATCATATCACTTATATTGATTGCATGTGATGTTTATCCTTTATGCATCTTATTTTGCTTTGATTGACGGTAGCATTTTAAGATGATCTCACTAAAATTATCAAGTAGTGTTCTCTGAGTATGCACCATTGCCAAAGTTCGTCGTGCCGAGACACCACGTGATGATCGGGTGTGATAAGCTCTCACGTCCATCTACAACGGGTGCCAGCCAGTTTTGCACACGCAGAATACTCGGTTATACTTGTGAGCCTAGCATATGCAGATATGGCCTCGAACACGGAGACCGAAAGGTCGAGCGTGAATCATATAGTAGATATGATCAACATAAGATGTTCACCATTGAAAACTACTCCATCTCACGTGATGATCGGTTATGGTTTAGTTGATTTGGATCACGTGATCACTTAGATGACTAGAGATGTCTATCTAAGTGGGAGTTCTAAGTAATATGATTAATTGAACTTTAATTTATCATGAACTTAGTCCTGGTAGTATTTTGCAAATTATGTTGTAGATCAATAGCTCGCGTTTTTGCTTCCCTATGTTTTTATATGTGATCCTAGAGAAAATTGTATTGAAAAATGTTAGTAGCAATGATGCGGATTGGATCCGTGATCCGAGGTTTACCTCATTGCTGCACGTAAGAATTATGTCCTTGATGCACCGCTAGGTGACAGACCTATTGCAGGAGCGTATGCGCACGTTATGAACGCTTGGCTAGCTCAATATGATGACTACCAGATAGTTTAGTGCACCATGCTTAACGGCTTAGAATCGGGACTTCAAAGACGTTTTGAACGCCATGGACCATATGAGATGTTCCAGAATTGAAGTTAATATTTCAAGCAAATACCCGAGTTGAGAGATATGAAGTCTCCAACAAGTTCTATAGCTAAAAGATGGAGGAGAATCGCTTCAACTAGTGAGCATGTGCTCAGATTGTTCGGTACTTCAATCGCTTGAATCAAGTGGGAGTTAATCTTCCAGATAAGATAGTGATTGATGAATTCTTCTAGTCACCACCACTAAGTTACTAGAACTTCGTGATGAACTATAGTATGCAAGAGATGACGAAACAATTCCCAAGCTCTTCACGATGCTAAAATCGGCGAAGGTAGAAATCAAGAAAACATCAAGTGTTGATGGTTGACAAGACCACTAGTCTCAAGGAAAAGGGCAAAAGGAAGAAGGGGAACTTCAAGAAGAACGGCAAGCAAGTTGTTACTCGAGTGAAGAAGCCCAAGTCCGGACCTAAGCCCGAGACTAAGTGCTTTGCTGCAATGGAACTGGTCATCGAAGCGGAACTACCCCAAGTATTTGGCGAATAAGAAGGATGGCAAAGTGAACAAAGGTATATTTGATATACAGATTATTGATGTGTATTTTACTAGTGTTCGTAGCAACCCCTGAGTATTTGATACTTGTTCGGTTGCTGAGATTAGTAACTCGAAACAGGAGTTACAGAATAAACAGAGACTAGTTGAAGGGGAAGTGACGATGAGTGTTGGAAGTAATTCCAAGATTGATATGATCATCATCGCACACTCCCTATACTTTCGGGATTAGTGTTAAACCTAAATAAATGTTATTTGGTGTTTGCGTTGAGCATGAATATGATTTGATCATGTTTATTAAAAACGGTTATTCATTTTAAAAGAATAATTGTTGTTACATGCTTAAATGAATAAAACCTTCGATGGTCATACACCTAATGAAAATAGTTTTCAAAACGGTTATTCATTTAAAGTCAAAGAATAATTGTTGTTCTGTCTAAATGAATAAAACCTTCAATGGTCATACACCCAATAAAATAGTTTGTTGATCTCGATCGTAGTGATACACATATTCATAATATTGATGCCAAAAGATGCAAAGTTAATAATGATAGTGCAACTTATTTGTGGCACTGCCGCTTAGGTCATATTAAAGCGCATGAAGAAACTCCATGCTTGATGGGATTTTGGAATCACTTGATTATGAATCACTTGATGCTTGCGAACCATGCCTTATGGGCAAGATGACTAAAGACTACGCTCTCCGGAACAATGGAGCGAGCAAATGACTTATTGGAAATAATACATACCGATGTATGCGGTCCGATGAGTGTTAAAGCTCACGGCAAATATCGTTATTTTTGACCTTCACAAGATGATTTGAGCAGATATGAGTATATCTACTTGATGAAACACAAGTCTGAAACATTTGAAAAGTTCAAAGAATTTCAGAGTGAAGTGAAGAATCATCGTAACAAGAAAATAAAAGTTTCTACGATATGATCGCAGAGGAAAAATATTTGAGTTACGAGTTTCCTTCTTCGCTAAAAACAATGTGAAATTGTTTCTCACTCACGCCACCGGAACACCACAGCATAATGGTGTGTCTGAACGTCGAAACAGCACTTTATTGGATATAGTGCGATCTATGATGTATCTTACCGATTTACCACTATCGTTTTGGGGTTATGCATTAGAGACACCTGCATTCACGCTTAATAGGGCACCATCTAAATCCGTTGAGATGACACCGTATGAACTATGGTTTAGCAAGAAACCTAAGTCATCGTCTTTCTTAAAAGTTTGGAGTTGTGATGCTTATGTGAAAAAGTTTTCACCGATAAGCTCGAACCCAAATCGGAAAAGTGCGCCTTCATAGAATACCCAAAGGAAACTGTTGGTACTCCTTCTATCACAGATCCAAAAGCAAAACATTCGTTGTTAAGAATGGATCCTTTCTAGAGAAGGAGTTTTCTCGAAAAAGAAGTGAGTGGGAGGAAAGTAGAACTTGATGAGGTAATTGTACCTTCTCCTTATTGGAAAGTAGTTCATCACGTAAATCAGTTCGCGTGATTCCTACACCAATTAGTGAGGAAGTTAATGATGATGATCATGAAACTCAGATCAAGTTGCTACCAAACCTCGTAGGTCTTCCGGAGTAAGATCCGACTGTGAGTGGTACCGGTAATCATGTTCGAAGTCATGTTACTAGACCATGATGAACCTACAAACTATGAGGAAGCGATGATGAGCCCAGATTCCGCTAAATGGCTTGAGGCCATGAAATCTGAGATGGGATCCATGTATGAGAACAAAGTATGGACTTTGATGGAGTTGCTCATGATCGGCAAGCCATATTATATAAATGGATCTTCAAGAGGAAGACAGATGCCGATAGTAGTATTACTATCTAAAGCTCGACTTATCGCAAAAGGGTTTTCGACAAGTTCAAGGTGTTAACTACAATGAGATTTTCTCAAGCTCGTAGCGATGCTTAAGTCTGTCTGAATCATGTTAGCAATTGCCACATTTTATGAAATCGCAAATGGATGTTAAAACTACATTCCTTAATGGTTTTCTTAAAGAAGAGTTGTATATGATGCAACTAGAAGGTTTTGTCAATCCTAAAGGGCTAATAAATGTGCAAGCACCAAATGATCCATCTATGGACTGGTGCAAGCATCTCAGAGTTGGAATATATGCTTGATGATTTGATCAAAGCATATGGTTTTATGAGAAGCCTGTATTTACAAGAAAGTGAGTGGGAGCACTACAACATTTCTGATAAGTATATGTGAATGACATATTGTTGATCGGAAATAATGTAGAATTATTCGCAAAGCATAAAGGAGTATTTGAATGGAGTTTTTCAAAGAAGGACCCGGTGAAGTGCTTATATATTGAGCATCAAGATCTATAGAGATAGATCAAGACGCTTGATAAGTTTTTCAATGAATACATACTTGACAAGATTTTGAAGTAGTTCAAAATGGAACAGTCAAAGAAAGAGTTCTTGCCTGTGTTACAAGGTGTGAGCTTGAGTAAGACTCAAAACCCGACCACGACGTAAGATAGAAAGAGAATGAAAGTCATTCCTATGCATCAGCCATAGGTTCTATAAAGTATGTCATGTCAGGTACTGATCTATTGCATACCCTACCACTAAGCTTGGCAAGGAGTGCAATAGTGATCTAGGAGTAGATCAATGGACAGCGGTCAAAATTATCCTTAGTAGAATAAGGATATGTTTCTCGATTATGGAAGTGAAAAAAGGTTAAAGTCAGAAGGGTTACATCAAGCAAGTTTTAACACTAATCTAGATGACTCGAGTCTCAATCTGGATACATATTGAAAGTGGGAGCAATTAGCTAGAGTAGCTCCGCGAGCATTGTAGACATAGAAATTTGCAAAATACTTACGACTCACGAATGTGATGTAATTCGCTGACTAAAATTATCTCACAAGCAAAACATGATCACACCTTAGTACTCTTTGGGTGTTAATCACATAGCGATGTGAACTAGATTATCGACTCTAGTAAACCCTTTGGGTGTTGGTCACATGTCGATGTGAACTATGGGTGTTAACTACATATAGATGTGAACTATTGATGTTAAATCACATGGCAATGTGAACTAGATTATTGACTCTAGTGCAAGTGGGAGACTCAAGGAAATATGCCCTAGAGGCAATAATAAAGTTATGTTTATTTCCTTATATCATGATAAAAGTTTATTATTCATGCTGAATTGTATTAACCGGAAACATAATACATGTGTGAATACATAGACAAACAGAGTGTCACTAGTATGCCTCTACTCGACTAGCTCGTTAATCGAAGATGGTTATGTTTCCTAACCATAGACATGAGTTGTCATTTAATTAATGGGATCACATCATTAGGAGAATGATCTGATTGACTTGACCCATTCCGTTAGCCTAGCACTTGATCGCTTAGTATGTTGCTATTGCTTTCTTCATGACTTATACATGTTCTCGTAACTATGAGATTATGCAACTCCTGCTACGGAGGAACACTTTGGTGCTACCAAACGTCACAACGTGAATCTGGTGATTATAAAGGAGTACTACAGGTGTCTCCAAAGGTACATGTTGGGTTGGCGATTTCGAGATTAGGTTTTGTCATCCGATTGTGGGAGAGGTATCTCTGGCCCTCTCTGTAATGCACATCATTATAAGCCTTGCAAGCAATGTGACCAATGAGTTGGTTACGGGATGATGCATTACTGAACGAGTAAAGAGACTTGCCGGTGACGAGATTGAACTAGGTATTGATACCGACGATCAATCTCGGGCAAGTAACATACCGATGACAAAGGAACAACGATGTTGTTATGCGGTTTGACCGATAAAGATCTTACAGAGAATATGTAAGGAGCCAATATGGGCATCAGGTTCCGCTATTGGTTATTGACCAAGAATAGTTCTAGGTCATGTCTACATAGTTCTCGAACCCGTAGGGTCCGCACGCTAAGGTTTCAATGATGCTTATATTATGAGTTTTGATGTACCAAGGAGTTCGAGTCCTGATGAGATCGGGGACATGACGAGGAGTCTCGAAATGGTCGAGACGTAAATATCGATATATTGACGACTATATTCGAGTTCGGAAAGGTTCCAAAAGGAAATTCCCCCAGGTTTGAACCTTTTAAAAAGAAACGTTCAAAGGTTTTCCGCCTGGGGGGGCCCTTTCTTTCCCCCCTGGGTTGAGGAACCGAAACCGGGTCTTAGCCGGACTATAACTTTGGACGAGTTGAAGAATCTAGGAAATTCAGGTTCTGCTCACGGTTTCCATCCCCGGATACTGGTCCCAGGGTCCTTCATCCGCAAATACTGGCGCCAAACCTTGGTGGAATGCCATGTTTTGAGAATAATCTACGTCTCAGTTTGTGCTCCTTTCACCTTCGCCGGCAACCATGCCTCGTTCCCATAGGTGATACCAACCTGGCAAACTACTTTCGACGATAATACCGATCGACGTATGGATCCACCCGGGTTCGCTTAACCTTCAGGATAAAATTGATACCCTCTATAGCGACAAAGGAGGCCGAATTGACACATTAATATTTCGGAATCTGCTGAACATAAGTCACAGCTTGGTCAAATGATTTCCAGTTCGATCATTTGCCCATGCCTCTTTTCCGTAATTAACGTTGCAAGATTAAAATGCAAATTTCCGATACACCATGAAATTTCCTCCGCAGGCTCTCGGAAATTTTGGCGACCACTTCCTTGCAATACCGGACTTTGGTAAAGGCAGAAGCTCCGTGCTCAGTACCTGGTTTTTTGGTTGATTCTGGCTTAAACATCCGGTGGATAATTAAGTTCCCTTTATTCACCTATGGTCATTTTAACCAAAAAAGCTAAAAATCTTATGACAACCGCCATCATGGAAATTAATATTAACAAAAGTTTCCAAATGTTACCTTTTGCGCTGCTTAAATTCTGTAAAGGTGATTTGGGTGCAAAACTATTCTTATAAATCCAGTTTTCTAATTTTAAAATGCAAACCTTATGCAAATCTGGAAATGCGTGCTGAAGAAAATTGTAGGGCAAATTTCGAGCCTTTGAAAAAAGTTTGGGCCAAATCGGCAAATTCGGTTAAATCTGCCGCCCTACTGGAAAGGTTAGGCGTCCATTAAAAAAAATCATTGCCGAATCCCCACGGCCAACCGATGGTTCGACCCAAGATAGCTCTCACCCTCTGCCTCTCGCATTGTGGCCGATTTTTCATGTTGTTTCCCCTTTCGCCTGCTTGGAGCGCTTTTCATTGGTGAGCCCATTTCCCGAAGTTTAATTACCGTTGTTAAAGACAAGAATTTCCGCCTCCCCTCCCTGGCCTCTCCGGCCTCCCTCGCTCCGGTTTGTACGGAAAGGAAGCCAACGTTTCCCGCCCAAGCATCGCGGAGGCGTTTTTCGCTCCGTGCCGGGCTAATGCCGAAGGTAGGTCCACGCTTCCCATTGTTAGGGGCCCGCCAAGTTTCAGTACCCTTTATGGTGAATAATTAATTTTTTTCACATGCTTTGCATTGGTAAAACCAGTTATTTACCAAACATGTGGAAAATTGGCCAAGTGTTTTTTATAATTAACCTAGTGACAAAAATAAAGAGTACCACAACCAGGGAGGCCACCTGGCACTGCTAGGTTCGCCGTCCTTTCTAAATCTGCCTGGTTATCCACATGGAAACCTAACCCATTTGGACATCGCCAATCGGCCAACCTTTCACCAGCAAGAAATCTGGGATGGGAAACAAAGTACGCGCCCCAAACGCCCCACCGCCTCCCAACTGCCCTCAACGGAAAAAGGAAACCCCACGATCAGCCCAAAACCCAACACCCTAATTTTAAAAATTGGCGGGCATACCAGCCCTTCACCATGAACCCTGCCTTAATTACCCGTTTCCTTCCCCCTTATCCCTGAAACCCAACTTACCGCCGCAGCCCATCCCCTCGTCCCGCTCCCCCACCTCGTTTTCCTTTCAAGCCGCCGCCGCCCGCGCGGGACCCCCTCCTCGTTGCCCCGCCGGCCAGCGCCGCTCCCCCGCCCCGTTCCCCATTTCCCGCAGCCGCGCCCGCAACCGCTGCCTCCGGACCCTTTTCCTCCCCGCCCCGCGCCCTTCCACTCCCTGCCCGTTCCGTTAGACGCATTCTCCCGCCCCTTGTCCGGCTTCCGCTGGGTGCGCCCCCTCCGCGCCTCCCCGCGCCACCTCGGTGCCCAAACCCTTTAGTTTCCATTCGCTAAATCCCGGCATCACTTAGCCACCTCCAACCTCACTCCAAGCCCTCAAGAAACCCCCCTTTGTTTAACCCTATGTAACTGCTTTCTTATTTCCTTTCTTTTCCCCAACCCTCGAATTATTTACGCAATTTTGGTTATAACCCTTGAACCTAAATTCTTGTTGTCAACTTGCCCAACCGGTAACCGAATTAAATTATAATAAATTTCTAACCAATTATTAAAAAAAAATTAATTCCAAATTAAAACTAAAATACTTTAAACTAACAAATTTTATCCCTTATGTCTAGACGACAACCTGCTTACGACACCACGGCCTGGCCCTAACACTTGCGTCTATGCATTATTAATTATTTTAATCCTCAAATAAATCCGGAAACCTCTTACCTTTTCCCTATTCACAGAAGAGCTAGTCGGTTCGAGCCCGTGGCCCTTATCCATCCTTTCTGGGCACTAAACCTTGTTAACGCCAGTTACCCTTCTCAGCCTGCAACCCGTTCCATTCCCATTTAAACCTACGCTTAGATACCGCTTTGCTATACCCATGCTAGTTTATCTGTCCTCTTCCCTTGTTGATCAGTTCATTGTGGCCACCATGCCTTAGAATGGCCCGATACGATTAACTATTACTTATCTGTTGGCTAAAGGTGGCGGTCCGGGGACTACCAGGCGGTGCTTGGACCTTGGAGGCTACCGCTTTGGGGTTACCCGGCCTTTGACTGATCTATCGGCGCCTACGATTGGCTACAAGTCGCCGGGCAAACCCGTGGGAAAAAGGAGTGGTTTCAAAGGGATCTGTGTGGCTAACGACGGAGCTCGGCGGAACAACTCGTGGGTTTACGCGGTGTCTGGCTTAGCACTTGGGGCCGCTTGTTATTTGCCCTCATGCCTGAGTACATACGCTGTTTGTGCCGGAAAAGGGTGACTCGTTTAGTGGTCCATGACTTGCTGAGAGTGGCCAGACGGATTTTATAAACCCTTACTTGTGGGACTTAACCGGGTTGCCTTGATTATTTAAAGTCAAAGAATAATTGTTGTTCGTCTAAATGAATAAAACCTTCAATGGTCATACACCCAATAAAATAGTTTGTTGGATCTCGATCGTAGTGATACACATATTCATAATATTGATGCCAAAAGATGCAAAGTTAATAATGATAGTGCAACTTATTTGTGGCAATCGCCGCTTAGGTCATATTGGTGTAAAGCGCATGAAGAAACTCCATGCTGATGGGATTTTGGAATCACTTGATTATGAATCACTTGATGCTTATGTAACCATGCCTTATGGGCAAGATGACTAAAGACTCGCATTCTCCGGAACAATGGAGCGAGCAAATGACTTATTGGAAATAATACATACTGATGTATGCGGTCCGATGAGTGTTAAAGCTCACGGCAAATATCGTTATTTTTTGACCTTCACAAGATGATTTGAGCAGATATGAGTATATCTACTTGATGAAACACAAGTCTGAAACATTTGAAAAGTTCAAAGAATTTCAGAGTGAAGTGAAGAATCATCGTAACAAGAAAATAAAAGTTTCTACGATATGATCGCAGAGGAAAAATATTTGAGTTACGAGTTTGGCCTTCGATTAAAACAATGTGAAATTGTTTCACTACTCACGCCACCGAACACCACAAGATAATGGTGTGTCCGAACGTCAGAATCCGCACTTTATTGGATATAGTGCGATCTATGATGTATCTTACCGATTTACCACTATCGCTTTGGGGTTATGCATTAGAGACAGCTGCATTCACGCTTAATAGGGCACCATCTAAACCGCTGAGATGACACCGTATGAACTATGGTTTAGCAATAAACCTAAGCCGTCGTTTCTTAAAAGTTTGAGTTGTGATGCTTATGTGAAAAAGTTTTCACCGATAAGCTCGAACCCAAATCGAAAAGTGCGTCTTCATAGAATACCCAAAGGAAACTGTTGGGTACTCCTTCTATCACAGATCCAAAGGCAAAACATTCGTTGTTAAGAATGGATCCTTTCTAGAGAAGGAGTTTCTCTCGAAAGAAGTGAGTGGGAGGAAAGTAGAACTTGATGAAGTAATTGTACCTTCTCCCTTATTGGAAAGTAGTTCATCACGTAAATCAGTTCCGTGATTCCTACACCAATTAGTGAGGAAGTTAATGATGATGATCATGAAACTTCAGATCAAGTTGCTACCAAACCTCGAGGTCTTCCGGAGTAAGATCCGCACAGAGTGGTACGGTAATCATGTTCGAAGTCATGTTACTAGACCATGATGAACCTACAAACTATGAGGAAGCGATGATGAGCCCAGATTCCGCGAAATGGCTTGA
This sequence comes from Aegilops longissima, assembly GCA_021605205.1. NCBI lineage: Eukaryota > Viridiplantae > Streptophyta > Magnoliopsida > Poales > Poaceae > Aegilops > Aegilops longissima. Next base: position 12,823 of record JAHIAM010007296.1, read on the forward strand.
GGCCATGAAATCTGAGATGGGATCCATGTATGAGAACAAAGTATGGACTTTGATGGAGTTGCCCGATGATCGGCAAGCCATATTATATAAATGGATCTTCAAGAGGAAGACAGATGTTGATAGTAGTATTACTATCTACAAAGCTCGACTTATCGCAAAAGGGTTTTCGACAAGTTCAAGGTGTTAACTACAATGAGATTTTCTCAACTGTAGCGATGCTTAAGTCTGTCCGAATCATGTTAGCAATTGCCACATTTTATGAAATCTGGCAAATGGATGTTAAAACTACATTCCTTAATGGTTTTCTTAAAGAAGAGTTGTATATGATGCAACTAGAAGGTTTTGTCAATCCTAAAGGGGCTAACAAAATGTGCAAGCACCAGCGATCCATCTATGGACTGGTGCAAGCATCTCAGAGTTGGAATATATGCTTGATGATTTGATCAAAGCATATGGTTTTATGAGAAGCCTGTATTTACAAGAAAGTGAGTGGGAGCACTACAACATTTCTGATAAGTATATGTGAATGACATATTGTTGATCGGAAATAATGTAGAATTATTCTGCAAAGCATAAAGAGGTATTTGAATGGAGTTTTTCAAAGAAGGACCTCGGTGAAGCTGCTTACATATTGAGCATCAAGATCTATAGAGATAGATCAAGACGCTTGATAAGTTTTTCAATGAATACATACCTTGACAAGATTTTGAAGTAGTTCAAAATGGAACAGTCAAAGAAAGAGTTCTTGCCTGTGTTACAAGGTGTGAGCTTGAGTAAGACTCAAAACCCGACCACGACAGAAGATAGAAAGAGAATGAAAGTCATTCCCTATGCATCAGCCATAGGTTCTATAAAGTATGTCATGTTGTGTACTGATCTATTGCATACCCTACCACTAAGCTTGGCAAGGAGTGCAATAGTGATCTAGGAGTAGATCAATGGACAGCGGTCAAAATTATCCTTAGTAGAATAAGGATATGTTTCTCGATTATGGAAGTGAAAAAAGGTTCGTCAGTAAAGGGTTACATCGAAGCAAGTTTTAACACTAATCTAGATGACTCGAGTCTCAATCTGGATACATATTGAAAGTGGGAGCAATTAGCTAGAGTAGCTCGTGCAGAGCATTGTAGACATAGAAATTTGCAAAATACTTACGGCTCGAATGTGATGTGACCCGCTGACTAAAATTATCTCACAAGCAAAACATGATCACACCTTAGTACTCTTTGGGTGTTAATCACATAGCGATGTGAACTAGATTATGACTCTAGTAAACCCTTTGGGTGTTGGTCACATGTCGATGTGAACTATGGGTGTTAACCACATATAGATGTGAACTATTGATGTTAAATCACATGGCAATGTGAACTAGATTATTGACTCTAGTGCAAGTGGGAGATCAAGGAAATATGCCCTAGAGGCAATAATAAAGTTATTATTTATTTCCTTATATCATGATAAAAGTTTATTATTCATGCTAGAATTGTATTAACCGGAAACATAATACATGTGTGAATACATAGACAAACAGAGTGTCACTAGTATGCCTCTACTTGACTAGCTCGTTAATCGAAGATGGTTATGTTTCCTAACCATAGACATGAGTTGTCATTTAATTAACGGGATCACATCATTAGGAGAATGATCTGATTCACTTGACCCATTCCGTTAGCCTAGCACTTGATCGTTTAGTATGTTGCTATTGCTTTCTTCATGACTTATACATGTTCCTGTAACTATGAGATTATGCAACTCCTGTTTACGGAGGAACACTTTGGTGCTACCAAACGTCACAACGAATCGGGTGATTATAAAGGAGTACTACAGGTGTCTCCAAAGGTACATGTTGGGTTGGCGATTTCGAGATTAGGTTTTGTCACTCCAATTGTCGGAGAGGTATCTCGGGCCCTCTCGGTAATGCACATCATTATAAGCCTTGCAAGCAATGTGACCAATGAGTTGGTTACGGATGATGCATTACGAGCGAGTAAAGAGACTTGCCAAGGATTTAGATTGAACTAGGTATTGATACCGACGATCGAATCTCGGGCAAGTAACATACCGATGACAAAGGGAACAACGATGTTGTTATGCGGTTTGACCGATAAAGATCTTCAGAGAATATGTAGGAGCCAATATGGGCATCCAGGTTCCACTATTGGTTATTGACCAAGAATAGTTCTAGGTCATGTCTACATAGTTCTCGAACCCGTAGGGTCCGCACGCTTAAGGTTTCGATGGCGATGCTTATATTATGAGTTTATGAGTTTTGATGTACCGAAGGAGTTCGAGTCCCGGATGAGATCGGGACATGACGAGGAGTCTCAAATGGTCGAGACGTAAAGATCGATATATTGGACGACTATATTCGAGTTCGGAAAGGTTCCAATGATTCGGTATTTTTGAGTATCGAGAGTTACGGAATTCGCCGGGAGAAGTATTGGGCCTTATTGGGCCCTGCGGGAAAGAGAGAGGGCTGCCTAGGGCAGGCGCGCGCCTCAAGGCCTAGTCCGAATTGGACTAGGGGAGGGCCGCACCTTCTTCCCTTCCCTTCCTTCTCTCCTACTCCTACTAGGAAAGGAGGAGTCCTACTCCCGGTGGGAGTAGGACTCCCCCTTGCGCCGCCTCCTTGGCCGGCCACCTCCTCCTTGCTCCTTTATATACGGGGCAGGGGGCACCCCATGACACACAAGTTGATCTACGGATCGTTCCTTAGCCGTGTGCGGTGCCCCTCCACCATATTCCACTTCGGTTATATCGTCATGAGCTTAGCGAAGCCTGCGCCGGATAAGTCATATCGTCATGAGCTTAGGCGAAGCCTGCGCCGGTGGAGCATCATCATCGCTACCACGCCGTCGGTCGACGGAACTCATCCCCGACACTTTGCTGGATCGAGTCCGGGATCGCCATCGAGCTGAACGTGTGCGTAACTCGGAGATGCCGTGACGCTCGGTGCTTGGATCGGTTGGATCGTGAAGACGTACGACTACATCAACCGCGTTGTTATAACGCTTCCGCTTTCGGTCTACGAGGGTACGTAGACAACACTCTCCCCTCTCGTTGCTATGCATCACCATGATCTTGCGTGTGCGTAGGAATTTTTTTTGAAATTACTACGTTCCCCAACATTTAAATGGTTCCGTCGACCCCGAACCACCAAAACCCAAAATGATGGCTTTAAGTGGTTTCGTCGACCCCGAGACACCCTAGACCCTAGTTGGTAGCTTTAGGTGGTTCCGTCGACCCCGAACCACCAAAACCCAAAATGATGGCTTTAGGTGGTTTCGTCGACCCCGAACCACCCTAGACCCAAAATGATGGCTTTATGGTTCCGTGACCCAACCACCAAAACCCAAAATGATGGCTTTAGGTGGTTTCACGACCCGAGACACCCTAGACCCAAAATGATGGCTTTATGGTTCCACGACCCCAACCACCAAAACCCAAAATGATGGCTTTAAGTGGTTTCACGACCCGAGAAACCCTAGACCCTAGTTGGTAGCTTTAGGTGGTTCCGTCGACCCCGAACCACCAAAAGCCAAAATGATGGCTTTAGATGGTTTCACGACCCCAACCACCCTAGACCCAAAATGATGGCTTTAGGTGGTTCCACGACCCCAACCACCAAAACCCAAAATGAAGGCTTTAAGTGGTTTCATCGACCCGAGACACCCTAGACCCTAGTTGGTAGCTTTAGGTGGTTCCGTCGACCCCAATCACCAAAACCCAAAATGATGGCTTTAGGTGGTTTCACGGGCCCTAACCACCCTAGACCCAAAATGATGGTTTTAGGTGGTTCCACGACCCCAACCACCAAAACCCAAAATGATGGCTTAGATAACATATCAATCATAAAAAGAACCATTTTGAGCATAGATAACATATCAATCATAAAAAGAACCATTTTGAGCATAGACAACATATCAATAACTCCAAAGAACATATCACATGAAGATAGTCCATTCCAACCATTCACTCATAAGTTGCATCCACATCAACAAAAGCCATATATGGCATTGATTCTTAAAGTACACCACCTAAGCAAAGATGACATTGTATCATAGGATGCAACAACACACACATGAAGTATCTAGTTACCACTTGCATAAAAGTACCTCCCCATCCAAGATGTCTACCACCAAAGACCTCTCCCAAAGAAGCAGATGTGGAGGGAGCAGAGATGTGGAGGGACCAGATTGTCTTGGGGCGAGAATGCACCTCTCCCTCTCCCAAAGAGCTGCAGCTGCAGCACTCTCCCAAAGACCTCTTCCAAGAATTGGAGCTGCTGCAGCACCTCTCCCAAAGACCTCTCCCAAAGACCTATCCCAAAGACCTCTCCCAAGGCACTGACTGCAGACCTCTCCCAGAGCTGCATGAGAGGTTGTTCTTGCTGGTGTAGTAGCAAAGAAGACCAAAGATTGGAGTTCCTTGCAAGAGGCTTGCATAAACAAGAAGGAAAATGAGTTAGTACTTAAAAAAGGAATGTACAAGAAGGAAAACCACTTATAAGAGGATTACGACATGTTTGTTCTTCCTCAAAGCCAGCTCAGCTTCAACCGCTTGAGGCAGCTTGTGTACCTATGTCCTTGCAGTCCACAATTGCCACATGTTATAGTCCCCATTCTTGATGTGTCCTTAGGCTTTGGAACTTCAAATTTCCCTTGATCCTCTTCTCTTTCTTTCTTCCTCTCTTCACTTTAAATGCATGTGGGTCAATGTCTGGACCAGGGGTCTTTGTCCAGTCATGCTCACCAGGAACTGGATAGATCATTGGTTCATAAGATGCCACATAAAATTCTTTCTTGAAGAACTTGCTGACATAATCCTCTGGTTTTCTTTTGCCCTTGTTGATTGCTGAGATGGCATGGTTACATAGGATGCCACCGAGGTCCCATTTTCTGCACCCACATGTGTGCACTTGCAAGTTAACAAGATGGGTTTGCTGCCCACTTGTAACCTGCCACAAGTTCACACCAGCTTGAATTGGTTTGCAATATTTGGCCCTCTCCTTCTCAACCTCTAGCTTCTCACTATAATGGGGTGTTATGTCCCATCTAGCTGTCTTTGCACTCTCCCTATTCCTATGCCACCTCATCATCTATTTATCCTTTATTCCATCACACATTGTCCTAATTGGTTTCTTCCTAACATCTAGGACATACTTGTTGAACACCTGCATAAATTGTTAACTACAAGGCCAGTCTTGCAGTTTGTGTCAAATGCATGCCTTGCCCATGTTTTCTGGGTATTTGACAAAGCCACTCCCAAGCTTCCCGACATTCTGCTCTAAGGTCATTCATTGCAATGTTAAATTTGTGTTCACTATATGCATAGGCAGCATTATCCATACACTTCTTCAGATCTTCCCCTAAACCCAGATTTTGAAGTTTGTATAGATATGCCTAAGGCGTAACCTTTGGTTGCACTTAGGAAAGACAGATTCACTGCATATAGTAGGCCCCGGACACACAATTAAACTAGCTAAGCTAATATCTAGCACAAAACAACCATATAGGACCAAGGACATAAGATGCAAGCACATACCTTTTGCCTATCTGACATTATTGTATATGGACCAAACTGTCCCTCTTCTCCTCCTAGGCAGATTTTAAGTTGGTGTAGAAACCAACACCAATTAGCTTTGTCCTCTTGCCCAACAATACCAAATGCTAGTGGGTATATATTGTTGTTGCCATCTCTACCAGTGGCAACAAGTAGTTGAGCACCAGTAGTTAACTTAATGAAGCACCCATCAACACCTGAATCAGCAAGCAAATTCAATATTTAGAACATTCAAATGCATTTCAAGATGAAACAATATGTAACTAATGCACAAGCTGAACAAACTAACCAATGAATGGTCTGCACCCCTTGAGAAACCCCTCCCTTGCTCCATTGATGCAATAGAACATAGCATGGAATCTTGGACATGGATGGGGATTTTTCATGGGTGTTGGAGTTCTGAGAGTGACTACTACTCTACTCCTGTGGTTTGTATCCATCACCGTCTGAGCATAGTCTTTAACCTAGGGTATTGCTTCTTGTGGTCTCCTAGCACAGATCAATAGCTATGTTCTTTGCTCTATATGCCATTGACTTGGGCACATCCACACCATACTTCTCCATGCAAGCATCAATCAAAGTCTGAATGCCGCTTGTTAGATCAGATCTGAACAAGGACTCATACTTACATGCAAGCCACTTGGCACTTACCCTTGTTGTCTCTGTACTAATAGGGCAAGTGTGCTTCATTCTCATCTTCTTAATTACAAAAGTAGTTTCACCTTTTATAACTACTGCCACCATAAAGAAGTTGCAATGTTTTTGGTTGCATTCTACAATTATTCTTTGATCTGAGTTCCTATGATATCTAAAGTTTCTGCCTTGAGTGATGTGTAAGTTCAACAAAGCCTCTCTGAATTGATGTTGATCCAAGAAACACATGTGCAGACATAATTGCTTATGTGGTGCCTCCATTTTCTCATTGTACCATTTTCTAGGAGGCCTCTGCTTTGCCCTGCTCTTCCTTTTCTTTGGCAGCACAAATGACAATGGCTCAAAACCATCATCATCAGCCTCCTTCAACAATCCTTTCTTCTTCTTCATCGATGAAGGTCTGAAATCAGGTTCCTCCTCCGGTACTACACTTGAATGTGACCTTGTTGTAGGCCCTCTCCTAACTGGAAGCTTCGTTTCTTCTTCTTCTTCTCTTCATGTACAATTACAGTTTCTTCATCCTGTGAAACAACTTTGTCATCTTCATCCATTTGAAAAGGTTCCTCAACCTCTGTGTCACCCTCATAATGCACCACTTCTTCCTCCTCGATTCTTCATCATCTGTTTCTTCCTCTTCCATTTCATCATACTCTTTCTGCTTTCTTTCCTCACCATCTCTATGTCATCAAGATCACCCATATAAAAGGTGGTACATCAATGTCTTCTTCACCTTCACAATCGAACCACCACCGCCATCATATCCCTCTTCTTCTTCTATTTCCAAAACAGCTTTCAGTTTTCCTTTTACATTCTTGCTCTCTTGTGTGCAAACACCAGTACCATGAGCCAAACTGCTGCTGCTACTCGACTTTCAAATGCAACCCCTTCTTCATTAACAAGATAGATGAGTGGCTCATCGAGATCATATAACATGTGCTCTTCATACACAACAAAGGATATTTCTTGCCTCTCAAACTGCACGCAAGGAGGTGGACATGCCCTCACTAGCAAATTTAAGACCTTAGACTCCTCAACCTGCTTCTTTACTAATTGCAACTCAGCATTACACTCTACCATCTCCAATCCTTTCTCCCCTAATTGTGGATTCTCAATGTGAAACAGCAGATCATATTCACTAAATCCTTGGGTTTCCATCACTGCAATCATATTAAGGTATGTTACATCTGAACTGCAGAGCTTCACTCAAACATTTCAAGCATCAAAATAGAACCTAACATCCAAAATGTCATCATACAAACTGCAAAATGAAATAACAGACAAAAATGTTTAAGTTAACATATAAACATAACTTTGTTTAAGTTAATATATAAAATAAACAATTACTAAAAAATCAAACAAAGTAACAATTATTACAGAGTGAGTACTTAATCGACAAGAAACCGATGGTTTGTATTTTCAGATAAGTAGTTAATGTAATTGTCCACTAATGGTGCTCTGCTCTAGTTAGGAATCATTTAATCCACTATTGGTTTAAACATAGCTTTGTTTCAGTTAACATATAATCATTTAACCGACAGCAAACTGATGGTTTGTATTTTCAGATAACTAGTTAACATATAAACTTAAGCGACAAAGAAAGCTTCTACGCTCGCTCTGCTCTAATGATCCACTAATGCTGCTATGACAATTTGGACTAATGCTGCTCTGCTATGCTCTAGTTAGGACTCATGTAATCCACTATACTTCTCTGCTCTACTTAGGACTAGCAATTAGAGTGCTAAACATGCAGCGAGAAACCAGCCAAGAAACCATAACCCTAATCCCCAATTTCAATTTGCAAAGATGGCACAGTGGAACACTTACGTAACACCACCAAGCCATGAGTCCAAATGATGGGCGGTGCTAGGGTTGGCCACCCAAATTGCGCCATCTTCACCTCGCTCCATCGACAACGCCGGCTCCGCAAAATCTTCGTCCTCGCCATCGTACTCCAGCCGAGTAGCCGCCATCGCCATCGAGGCCTAAGCGGGGAGGTCGCCCTTCAGATCGCCCCGCCATCGTCGTCACGGAGTAGCCGAGGCCATCGTCGCCTAGGGCACACAAGAGCTGGCAAGAGGAGGGCGCGAGGAGCAAGCCATGGGGAGAGGAGGCGCGAGGGAGCAAAGAGCATGGGAGGTGACAGCGCCTAAGCGATTCGATCCATGGCGTGGTGTGGCGGGCGGCGGGCGGGGAGGCAACCGACGGCGAGGGTGCGAGGAGAATGAAGCGAGCGGGTCGGGTGGTCGGGTCAGCTCGACCGCACCAGCGCGCTTCTAAACGGTGCGAGCGGCCTCGTCGATCGGCCGCCATCGTGGGCGAACGCTACAAGATCGGCTAACGTGTCGCTGACGGGCGGGCCCAACCGTCAGCTTTTACATCAATACGTATAAATCACACTTTTAGTTTTTTTGCAACGGCTCGCCCCAATCTTGGTCCTGACACGTAAAAATTACTAATCTTGGTACCAATCTGCTTTCAATGCCTCAATTATAGTACTTCTGTGCAATTTACTCCAGGTTCGATGCACGCTCCAGTGAGAAGCACAGTTACATGCATCTCGATTTCGTGCTTCCCACATTGATTCGTACGCACACTGGCGGCGCAGCAGCATTTGACTACGGCCTGCTCGCTCGGTTAAAGGAGTCATTGTCAGTTCAGCGGATCCAGGAAGCGTAGGGTTTTAGCTGGTTGTGTGTTTCGGGCTAAAGGAGTCGATCGTACTGTATGAATTAATTTGGCGGGTTAAAAATGGTAAGGAAAGAAAACGATCTTGTGACATGACATGCTCTGCTTGAGCCTTGATCTGAGCAGAGACGCAAAGGTACAGGCTAGCTAGATCCTGGCGACATGTAGCTGTAGCGAGCACCTCAAGCGCGCACCCTTGTCGCCTGCGCAAGCAAAAGCCGAAAGCGGCTGGATATCACCATGCCAGGCAGGCTTTGCCTTGAAGCTTTTCCGCCGGGCATTGCCTCCTACGCAAGGATGGCATTTACTCTCACACACACACAAACACATGTGTGCTTCAAGCAATCAAGCCTGCTGCCTCCCTGCCTAGCTTAGCCTGTGATTACGCTTATCATGCATGTATGCAATTACCATCGACGGATCGGCATCGGCCACACACAGGAATATGAACCTATCTTAGATTTTACGAGTTGATCGGATCTGGACGTGGTGCTAGTTATAACCGCTCGGGTCGGGTGTGTGCTCAGCTGTGTTCCGTTTCTTACTTATCCTTCACGGGATAAGTGGTCCTTTTGCCTACGGAGATCCAGTGCTACATGCAGCAGCAAAGGTGAGGGCTAGCTATGGCTAGGCACCTAGTAGAGCTAGGTTGGCACATGGAGCAGATGAATTGGCGGCCAATTGGGAGGATAATTCTATTCTTTTGCCACTTGTGTTGATCGTCCTTTACCTTTCGGTGACGGTGGGCAGACCATTCTTAAATCTCCATGCCGCTAGGAGCAGCTAGAATCCACCGCCATAACCAAATTGCGGATGGGATACCATATGTTTTTTTTGAAAGATAATACCGTATGTTTCTGCATCGGTGTGTGCATGTATACATCGCTTGTGCTTATCTGCACTTGTCCTCGTCGAGAAAAATTAAACATTGTCAACGCAAGCATGAAGCATCGAATTACACCACATAGGTAGGATAGCCGGATAGGAAACAAAGACTGTCGAATTACACCCATGGAAACTCCGGAAACATCGAACGGGGCACACATACATATATACATCCAAGCTAATGGGATTGGTTAGAACCCTGACAATTTCCGTTCGATGACATTGATGCCGCACTTCCGCGAGTACGGTACCACAGCAGCTTACGGACCGACAGCTTGAAAGACTATAAAACTATGCGAGACATCATCGCTGATGGCTAAGCTCCATCACGTTTCCCAGATCCAGCGATCGCGATCACATGTCCGCAGGCCTCTGCATCGCGGAAGAGTATAATCTTGTAGCGCTAGACGTTGCTGCTACTGACTAGCGAACATTTGCTGCTCCACCTGCGCGCACATGGCGGATGAGAATGGAATATACCGCTGCCGTCAGGCTGGCTCCGCCTGCGGATCCCTTTTGGCGATCGATCCTTCGCAGACATGGAAAGCTACGTACTCTGCTTTGTGTAGTACAGTACAGAGATATGGCCTCCCTCCCTCACTCACTCACTCCTACCCTGGCGATCTATTCTTTTCTTTGCCAATAAACTACGGCGACAGGCGTATGATTGATCCGATCCGGGTTCGTACTCATGAGGATTTCAACCGTTAATTAATATAATCGCCTACTAGTACAAAATGTAGTACTGATCATACGATCAACGAGGCTGGCCGTTAAATATTCTTGTATAGGCTGCTGCCTTGGTACATCGAACGCAACTTGGGACTAACAAATGATTTAGCCCCAGTTGATGCACCAGTTTGTCATATGCCTGCTTTTTCGCCTTCTTTTGCTTTAAATCTTGCACAAATTTGAGGCGGTGTATTGTGCTGTGGGGCGTTATGAAATGTTGTCGGTTGCACGAATTTCGCATGTGCTTTCTTTCTTGTTGCTTAACAAAGGGTTTGCAAGAGCTACTTTATTGCAAAATACTGGATGCATAAAGTTGCTGGAATTAGAAAATTCGGAGGTTTGATCTCGTATTGTTAGCTCTTTGGTAATTATTGATGGATTATAGATGGTCTTAGGTCCATATAAAACAATAATTTCTGATTAATCTCTACGGCCCATTAATGTGCACGACAAGTGATGGGAAGTGCGAGAAGTTTAGTACCATAATGTTACAGTAAGAAGAGTGAGATCTCTTTATAAAGGCTGCTCTACCACTTGCTATTGGGAGCTTGGAAATAGGAGTTGTACATGCGCGTTCCTCCTCCTCCTCCGCCTGCCTCGTCATGACGCGCGCACGCCGCGGGTTGCGGCAATGAGCCGAGCCAAAACTTACTTTTGCCCGTCAAGAATGTTTAATTAATCTCGGATTAATTAACAAGTCGCTTAGGGAAGTGCCACTGTCACTACTGTTCCTCTCTCTGTGCTGCTTCCGGCGGTCCCATCCTGACAACCGCGTGCACGGTTGGTTAGGAGAGCAGGTGAACCCTGTTGTTCGAGATCCTGCCTGAGAGAACGACAATAAGGTTTTGGGGAGCGTCTCGACGCGACTGCTCCCGTTCCGTCCCCGTCCGCCTTCGACTCCATGGCTGACGACGAAGCCGCCAAGAAGAAGGCCTCGAACGATGCCGAGGCTGCTGCCGCCGCCGCCGCCGCCACCGCGTTGGCCTGGCCAACCGAAGGATATGACTCGTTCATCTCCTATTTGCTCGTACATGTGCTGGCCGTATATATATTGTCCATATATGTTTCGGTTCTATGTACTGTACGTGCTCACATGCTTAGGTATCAATATGAGATGCATAGCGTATTTGCCATGCTTATCATTTACTCGTGGATTAGAATAGTCGGAAAAATGCTAATATTTCCAACAATCCAAAAACCTTATTTTAGGCACTTTTCGAGTCATGGCTTCGCCGCTACACTTAAACCGAAAAAGTTTATCGTGACACATTTTAAGCGTTAGCAGACGAGGACTACCTTGTGGCCCACAGCAATGAACGTGTTTTTGGTTGATGGTGTGTCTCTCACGGTATCTGTGACGCCCGGATAATTAAGCTACAGTGATCCCACGCTAATGGTGCCACGTCACCACGGTTACTGCTGCTAATCTATCGTTAGAACAAAACCGGTCCAAATTTCAAAATCAAAATTAATGATAACAATAAAAGTTTTTAAAAATTAAAACAAAAATGTTTGGATTGTACTAAATATTACAAAGTTAATTATGGTGCAACAAACCCATTTTTATAAAATACCTAAGTGTTCTAAATTAAATAAAACAGAATAGGAAAAGAAATAAAGGAAAAGAAAAATACAAAAGCAAAAGACAAAACAAAACTAAAAAGAAAAAAAAGGCCTCGCCAATCGGGCAGATGGTTTCACTCACCGCCACCGCCCACACTGCCCACCGGCCGATCGCCTCAGCTTATCCCCACGAGGGGAAAACCCTAACCGCACTCGATCCACTCGCCCCACCCCCCACTCGCCACCTCCGCCTTCCTCACCCCACCCGATCCGATCGCTGGATCGGGAGCAGCCCGACGCCGTGCCTCGCCGCCAGAAGCCGCCGCCCGCCGCCGGACCGTCCTCGTCCCCCTCCCCTTGGCGCCGCTTCTCTCCTCCTCCTCCCCGACGCGCTCCATCGACCTAGACGCCGCCACGAACCGCCGCCGCTGAAGCGCCATTCGCCGCTCGCTCCTCGTCGACGCCGTCCGTCCCCTCCACCACGGTCCTCTCCGACCTCCATCGAGCACGCTGCCCGTTCCCGCACCGGTGAGGACCCGGTCCTCCTTCTCCCGTCCCCTCTCGTCGGCGCTTGCTCGCTCCGGTGCCGCGCTTCGTCGCGCACGGTCCCTCCTTCCCTACACCGTTGCCGGCGCCGCCCTGCGTCGCGCAGACGCTCCGTCGTGACGCGCCCATTCCCCTTTCACCACGCCGGCGTCGCAGACCGCCGTCGACCTCACCCCACCTCGCAACCCTCGCTTGGCGCCTGCCGCTCCGGCCGCGCCCAGCCGTCGCTCGGCCTCCCCGTGGACGCCAAAGCGCGTCCGCGTGCTCCAGCGCCTCCCACGCCCGCGGTCACCACGCCACTCCGTTGCCGCCGCGAGCCCCGTGGCGCCCTGTTTTCCCCTCCGCTGCTGCTGCTGGCCCGCCATGCCACCCTCTCCGTCGACGCCGTCTCCGCCGCCATGACCGCGATTCTCGCCGACGCCGTGGCGCGGGCGCCCTCTGGCCGGGTCGTGGGTTCCGCTAACGGCGCGCCCTTGACCCTGGCAGGCGGCGCCCGCTAACAAGACGGCCACTCTGGGCTAATGAAAAAAGGGGCCCGCGCCCCAGAACGATTTAAAAAAATATAATTAAATACTAAATAATCAATTAATTAACTAAATAATTAACTTAATTAATTATGTTAAATTAATTCATTAAATTAGTTAACCTAATTAATTGTAGTTAATAAACCTAATCATTTTAGTTAAACTAACTAAACCTCATTAGTTAGTCTTAGACTATGTCAACCGGGACCCACTGGTCAGGTTGACCAGTCAACCACTGTTGACTGCTGACGTCAGCATGACATCATGTCGACGTCAGAATTCATTTTCGAATTTAATTAATTAATTAATTAAATTCCAGAAATTAATAAAATCTTTAGAAAATCATATCTTTTAAACCGTAACTCGGATTAAATTATTTTCAACATGAAAGTTGCTCAGAACGACGAGACGAACCCGGATACGCAGCACGTTCGTCTGCCACACACCTCTAGCATATCAAACTCGTAACTTTTCCCCTCGGCTCCTCGCTCAAAACGCTAAACACCGGGATACATTCCGGATGTTCCCCTTCACCGGTACCACCTCATACAGCGTTAGAACACATCTAGCCTCGCTTGTTGTCTGTTATGCACTTGCTTGCTATGTATTTACTGTTTCTCCCCCTCTTCTCTCCAGAGACCCGTGGCGATGTTGATGCCCTGTGGTCGACACGCCACCGACGCGACCCTCCTTCTTGTCTCGAGCAAGCAGGCAAGCCCCCCCCCTTGATCACCAGATATCACCTATTCTACTCTATCTGCTTGCATTAGAGTAGTGCAGCATTTTGCGTCGTTATACCTATCCCGATGCATAGCTTTGTCCTTGCTACTCTGTTGTTACCTTTACCGCTATCCTACCGCTTAGTATAGGATGCTAGTATTCCATCTGTGGCCCTACATTCTTGTCCGTCATTGTGCTATACTATTGGGCGAGATCACTCGGGAGGTGATCTCGGGCATATACTATATACTTTATACATGATACATGTGGAGACTAAAGTCGGGTCGGTGGTGGATCACCCATGAGTGGATCTTTGTGGGGAGCGGCAGGCAGGTTGAGACCGCCTAGGAGAGAGGTGAGCTGGCCTGCTCGTGTTCGCGGATACTTAACACGCTTAACGAGATCTTGGTATTTGATCCGAGTCCGCTCACGGGCCTATACGCACTAACCAACTCGTGGGAAAGATATGGGCACTCGGCGTCGTGGTATCGGTAGAAGCATTTCGTGACGCCACGATCGAGCGGGCTAGCGCGGATTGGATCGAACGCCACTAGGCTAGGTCTGCTTCGGCCAGCGACGCATAGCGTCGAGGTGTGTGCTCAGGCGATGGGCCCTGCACCTCGTGGCGCTTAGGTTTAGACCGGCGTCTCGACCTCTCTGTTGTGCCTAGGTGGGGCTGCGGCGTGTTGATCTTCAGCATGGCGGGCATGACCCGTAAAAGTGTGTCGGCCAAATGGGATCAAGCGTGTTGGGTTATGTGGTCCACCCTGCAGGAAGTTAATCTATTGAATAGCCGTGATCTTGTAAGCAGACGACTTGGAGTTGTACCTTGACCTTATGACAACTAGAACCGGATACTTAATAAAACACACCCTTCCAAGTGCCAGATACAACCCGGTGGTCGCTCTCTCTCAGGGATACGAGGAGGGGATCGCCGGATAGGATTATGCTATACAATGCTACTTGGAGGACTTCAACCTACCATCTGCTACCTGTTGCAAGACGAAGGTGACCAGAAGCGTAGTCTTCGATAAGACTAGCTATCCCCCTCTTATTCTGGCATTCTGCAGTTCATTCCACTGATATGGCCTTTTACACATCTATCCATGCATATGTAGTGTAGCTCCTTGCTTGCGAGTACTTTGGATGAGTACTCACGGTTGCCTTGTTCCCCTTTTCCCCTATCTCTACTCGATTGCTGCGACTGCACGATGGAGCCCAGAGCGACGCCACCGTCGATGGCGACTACTACCCGGAGGTGCCTACTACTACGTGCAGCCGGCGACGCGGCGACTGGGGAGTAGTTAGGAGGATCCTGCAGGAGGCCTGAGCCTCTTTGATCAGTATCCCGGTTTGTGCTAGCCATCTTATGGCAAACTTGTTTAACTTATGTCCGTATTCAGATATTGTTGCTTCCACTGACTCGTCTATGATCGAGCACTTGTATTCGAGCCCTCGAGGCCCCGGCTTGTATTATGATGCTTGTATGACTTATTTTATTTTTAGAGTTGTGTTGTGATATCTTCCGTGAGTCCTCGATCTTGATCATTACGTTTTGCGTATGATTAGTGTACGATTGAATCGGGCGTCCAAGTTGGTATCGAGCCATTGCTGTAGGAATCCCCTTCCATGCTCCTTGGTCAAGTCGAGTCTAGACATTGCAAAACTTTTACTAACTTGGCTGTGTGCCTTATGGGCCCACGTCGCCATCGGGTGGTACTAGGATCTTTTACTCCTCGACCTTTACTCGGGACTCGAACTCTCTTCTACTCGGGTTAAGCGATTTTTACTAACTCGACTCTAGGTTCCCGATAATACTTTCTCCGGAGAGCCCTTGATCCAGATGGTCACCGATCGCACTGTAAGATTTGGAGATAATCTTTGATATTCTCTCGAGACTTTGTGCCCATCACTTTTGCTATTCACAACCACCGATAAATCCTTATGGATAACTACTTACACTTGCCATTCTTACGATCATCCCCATTGATCTTGTTATTACAAGATACGAAGTTTCTCTATTGTTCCGAGAATACTTCGTGCCTACCGCCTAGCAGTTCTTTGCCACATGAATACCCCTTCAAATAAATCCTCGCACTTGTCGAGTATCCGCTCATCCCCAGTTGTTCATGAGTTTCACAAAAGTCTTCAAAATACTATTCGATCTTCCAAAAATCCTTTGGAGCCTTTGGCTCTTGAAATTCTTGCTTGCTCGCATTATGGTTAATCCCCTAAGTCTCGTAGTCTTATTGACATTCCTTGTCATTATCATTTTTGGGTCTATTGACTCAATATGTTTGCAAGTACACGCAATCATCATTGATCCTTATAAATTACCTTTCCGGCTGAGCTGCCATTCTTTTAACTGGAATTGGTTCTCGACCAATCCAATTGTCGTTGATTGTACCCCTAAGTCTATTCAGCTTATCCATTCTTGATCAGAGCATTTGCTCCTGATCCCTTCATTTGAAAATCATAATTACTTTGCTAATTAAGCATTGAACTATTCAGCTGTTCTATAAACCGATGCATTTGCAATCTTTCTTCCTCTGATTGGGTATCGATACTCATATCAGCCCCATTGTGGATCGCCATATCCACTGTTGGATTATTATCCGACAGTGTCCTTCATAATTAATCACTTTGTGGGTTCTTTCTCCGATACATAATGCCTTTGGCAAATTGTATCCTTTCCTTTTGTCAACCATGCTCTGCTTTCGAGCTGGTGATATTTACTCTTGAAGCTTATGGTATATGTTCATAAGAAGCCCCAATGGGATTGAACCAACGCCTTCCCTCATCGGTGTGAACCCGAAAGATTTCACGAGTCATACTTATCTGGTATTGCACCAGGTAAAACTTTCAACAACTAATGTCATCTTGAAATCGAGAGGTGAATGGAAGATTATGCATTGAGGAAGTGGAGTCGACCTTGAACTTTGTGTTCATGCCCATGGACGCGATGTATATCCTATCATGGAAGCTTCTTGTAATAATAACTCTTTCCTTGATAGCTAACATATGGTATCTGTGAATTGATCCCTTGCAACCGTGGTTCCGACCATGATTGTTCTTCTTTGATTCCATTTCTCGGACAAGTTAAAACAATTGTCTTCTATGGATCAATACACCAGTCCAACCTTTACTTTGATCTTGTGTCAAGTATTACCCCCCTGGTATCTCGAGATTATCATGGAACTGCATAACTTTTTATGAGTTCATCAAGTACTACCTTCCCACTGATTCCAATTTTTCATGGGCTCTGAGTTATTAAACACTCAAAGACACCGATAACTGAACCTAGTCAGCACTACGGTTCAACAACTCTTCAGTAAGCTTCTATAACTACGAGTTTGTACCCGATCACGCCATTCCTAGCCTGTTTGGCTATATCATTGTCGTGACGATTCTAACTGTGCTACATGGTCCTTATTCTCAGAGCACCAATTTGCGACGATAGCTAAGCTTACGTCGATTTCCCTCGTCATACCCTTTCACCTTAAACAACAAGCTTGAGTTCGAGTTTGTGTCGAATGCGTGGTTCCAATAACCTCTTGCTTCATCATTCCTTTGACTTGATGTAAATCGCCGATTGATTACATCTGCATGAAATCTCTCGACAAATGTGTCGTGATCATCATCAACCTTATGAGCTCTTCCAGGAATTCAATTGAATTCATGATGGGTAATACCATCCTTGCCCCTCGATGATTCCTGTTCTCATCGACCACTTTATTGCCTTCCGTTCAACACAACTTGTTCGTGTTTTGTGTAAACCTTGAGATCCCTTCTACCCAGCAGTTGATCTTCCTTACCTCGGAAGTATTACCATCTCTTTTTGTCAAGAATGTGGTGAGAATTTCACCACCTCTTAAGAATTCTTGATATCATAATACTTCTTGCCATCTTCGTTCATTCCTTGGTCCCCGTATTGTTTTCAACCGGAATACCGACAATTGAGCTATGACGTGTGAATTCAAAACTTATAGCAACCCTATTGCTTTGAAGTGAATGGGTGATAGTTCATTCTAAGTCTTTCGATAATTGAATCACCATTCTAACATTGGCCGTGCAACCCAACCCATATTTCGGGTGCACCGTTCAACCAATGTTTAATTATGTATGTTTTCCTCGAGCATATCCCATTATATCATTTGATCTAACAAATGTCATCTTCTTGTTCACATTATCGTGGAAATCCATCCGTTTGGAATTCTCGATGAATTGTCGCTGAGCCCATCAGCCACCTTCTCATCCCGTCCTTGGTTTAATGATGAACTATTGCTTCAGAAACCCGCTCCCATAGTTCATTTCTCGAGAATCTTGCAATGTCATTTCATCGATTTGTGTTGCACCTTTTCCTCTCGGACCCCCTGAGTCTGAGGTATCATGACACCAATTAGATATGAATCTCGGTCAGATATGATGGTTGGGACAACTTTCCAAGAGTTATGATGTTGATCCTTTGATGACCCGGTAACATGATGTCATGCCTAGCACCCCGGTGGAGGACCTATCATTATAGATTCCTTTTCAGCAAGGTTATCCATTCATCCATGAGGAAATTGTAAGACTTATTCTACAAGTTATTCTGATGGATCCTTCGTGTTTTCAGTCGATCTTCACCGAAGACCATGTCAATGCTATCTCGAAGCATGTCAATGGTACTTCGATTTTCAACAGAACATTTGAAGCACGATGCTAAATTTTATTTATCATTTATCCTAACACCGTTGTATGGGTAATATCATGAGATTCCTCCCCCCTTACCTAAATGGTTTTCTACTTTATATCCTGTCATGGATATCTTGCTCTGCTTGTCCTTGGGAAGGATATACCCTTGAAATATGTGTTTAAACATATTTTCCTTTCCATTGTTCTGTTTAATCTGATGATCATATTTTCCTTCCATTGGTTTGTTTAAACCTTTTCTATGATCTACATGATATAAGCAGTAATAATCCACTGCTTGTGCAAACACCTCGATGTACAACTCTGTTAGTAAGACCTTGTTACTATTGTTGATGACATTCCGGTAACCACCGATGGACGGGAACCTTGCCTATTGGTCCGCCTCGTTTCAACGAGCAGGAAAATGGTTCTCTTCGTCCCTCGCCCTTGGTGCTTATGTTGTTGCCGACATGACCCACAGACTCTCCTCTGACATGCCTTGCTTACATGATCGTGCAAGATGTCACCAACCTTCCTACTTTTAACCACATGGTGGGCCCATAACCCACAGTTTCACAGGATCGAAACCTGACTCTCCTGTACAACCCTGTTTCTAATGGTTATTCTCCATGCTTGGCTTCGTATTTAATTCATGTGCCACCATCCTAGTGCTCTATTCTGGTATCAGACGCAGTACTTACTCTCGCTACTCTGAACCCCTTTCTCACTCAGGTTCAGACTTCGAGCAACTATCTATCTGCTTGGGACCTCTTATTGTACCTTCGTACCTTACTCTCGAGGTATTTTATATGTTCAACTCAAGAGATAATCTTATACTAATTCATGGGTTAACCCCAGATTGTTTCCCTCAAAAGCATTATGTCGTAGTAAGCTGCCCCTTATCCTTTCCTAAGTACGATGGAGTTCCCGAAGAAATGATGACAAGTTTATCATGATGCATCGGAATAAAGAATTGAAGACATCAACGAAAGGGATTAACTTCTTCGAGAAGATCCGTTAGAATATCGTAACCAGAACTTTCCCCCTTACTCCCCTCTTAAATCTCGGGACGAGATTTCTTGTAGTGGAGGAGAATTATGACGCCCGGATAATTAAGCTACAGTGATCCCACGCTAATGGTGCCACGTCACCACGGTTACTGCTGCTAATCTATCGTTAGGACAAAAACGGTCCAAATTTCAAAATCCAAATTAATGATAACAATAAAAGTTTTCAAAAATTAAAACAAAAATGTTTGGATTGTACTAAATATTACAAATTTAATTATGGTGCAACAAACCCATTTTTATAAAATACCTAAGTGTTCTAAATTAAATAAAACAGAATAGGAAAATAAATAAAAGAAAAGAAAAATACAAAAGCAAAAGACAAAACAAAACTAAAAAGAAAAAAAAGGCCCCCTGGCCAACTGCGCCAGACGGCCCAGCTCACCGGCAAGGCCGGCCCACCTGGCCCAGTCGGCCGAATCGCCCCTGGCTTATCCCCACGAGAGGGGGGGAAACCCTAACCGCACCCCGATCCACTAGCCCCACTCCCCCCCCCACTCGCCACCTCCTGTCTCCCCCTCACCCCCACCCGATCTGGATCGCTGGATCGGGGGAGCAGCCCCGACGCCCGCGCCTCGCCGCCCGTAGCCGCCCCGTCGCCGGACCGTCCTCGTCCTCCTCCCCGCCGGCGCCGCTCCCCCCCTCTCCGTCCTCCTCCCCGACGCGCTCCATCAACCTCGACGCCGCCACGAACCGCCGTCGCCGAGCGCCATTCGCCGGCCAGCTCCTCGTCGACGCCGTCCCCGTCCCCCTCCACCACGGTCCTCCCCGACCTCCATCGAGCATGCTGCCCGTTCCCTACGCACCCCGGTGAGGACCCCGGTCCTCCTTCTCCCCGTCCCCTCTCGTCGGCGCTTGCCTCGCTCCGGTGCTGCGCTCGTCGCGCCCCGGTCCCTCCCTTCCCTACACTGTCGCCGGCGCCGTCCCGTGCGCGCACACTCCGTCGTGACCGCGCCCATTCCCCTTTCACCACGCCGGCGTCGCAGTCACCGCCGTCGACCTCACCCCTCCTCGCCCCCCTCGCTGGCGGCGCCGCCGCGGCTCGGCCGCACCGCCGTCTGCTCGGCCTCCCCGTGACGCTTGTGCCAGCGTCCGCATGCTCCGCGCCCCCACGCCCGCGGTCACCACGCCACTCCGTGCTGCCGCCATGAGCCTGGCGCGCCTGTTTTCCTCTCGTTGCTCTTGGCCCGCGCAAGGCCACCTCTTCGTCGACGCTTGTCTCCGCCACCGCGACCGGCGATTCCCCAGCGACGTCGTGGCATGAGGCGCCTCTGCGCGGGTCGTGGGTTCCGCCGCTAACGGCGCGCAGCCTCAAGGCCACGCGCCCGTCGCCCGCTACCCGCATCGGCCACTGGGCTAATGACAAAAGGGGCCCGCGCCCCAGAACGATTTAAAAAAAAGATAATAATAAATATAATTAAATACTAAATATTCAATTAATTAACTAAATAATTAACTTAATTAATTATGTTAAATTAATTCATTAAATTAGTTAACCTAATTAATTGTAGTTAATAAACCTAATCATTTTAGTTAAACTAACTAAACTCGATTAGTTAGTCTTAGACTATGTCAACCGGGACCCATGGTCAGGTTGACCATCAACCATCGTTGATCGCCGACGTCAACATGACATCATCTCGACGTCAGAATCCATTTTCGAATTAAATTAAATAATTAATTAAATTTCGGAATTAATAAAATCTTTAGAAAATCATATCTTTTAAACCGTAACTCAGATTAAATTATTTTCAACATGAAAGTTGCTCAGAACGACGAGACGAACCCGGATACGCAGCCCGTTCGTCTGCCACACACCTCTAACATATCAAACTCGTAACTTTCCCCCTCCTGCTCCTCTGCCCGAAAACGCGAAACACCGGGGATACATTCCCGGATGTTCCCCCCCTTCACCGGTACCACCTCATACCGCGTTAGAACATATCTAGCCTGCTTGTTGTCCTGTTATGCACTTGCTTGATATGTATTTACTGTTTCTCCCCCCTCTTCTCTCCGGTAGACCCCGTGACGATGTTGATGCCCCTGTGGTCGATCACGCCACCGGCGACCCTCCTTCTTGTCTCGAGCAACCAGGCAAGCCCCCCCCCTTGATCACGGATATCGCCTATTCTACTCTATCTGCTTGCATTAGAGTAGTGTAGCATTCTTGCTTTTCATTATACCTATCCTGATGCATAGCATGTCCTTGCTACTACTGTTGTTACCTTTACCTGCTATCCTACTGCTTAGTATAGGATGCTACTACTCCATCTGTGGCCCTACATTCTTGTCCGTCTGCTGTGCTATACTATTGGGCCGAGATCACTCGGGAGGTGATCTCGGTATATACTATATACTTTATACATGATACATGTGGAGACTAAAGTTGGGTGGTGGTGGAGCACCCATGAGTGGATCTTTGTGGCGAGCGGCAGGCAGGTTGAGACCGCCTAGGAGAGAGGTGGGCTGGCCTGTTCGGCGTTCGCGGATACTTAACACGCTTAACGAGATCTTGGTATTTGATCCGAGTGCAGCTACGGCCCTGACGCACTAACCAACTATGTGGGAAAGATATGGGCACTCGGCGCCGTGGTATCAACCGAAGCATTTCGTGACGTCTGTGATCGAGCGGGCGCGCCGGATTGGACCGGGCGCCACTAGGCTAGGTCTGCTTCGGCCAGCGACGCGTCTTGGTGTGCTTTCGAGGCGATGGGGCCTGGACTGCGGCGCTTAGGTTTAGACCGGCGTCTTGACCTCTCTATTGTGCCTAGGTGGGGCTGCGGCGTGTTGATCTTCATGGCGGGCATGACCCGTAAAAGTGTGTCCGCCAAATGGGATCAAGCATGTTGGGTTATGTGGTGCACCGCAGGAAGTTAATCTATTGAATAGCCGTGATCTTGATAGCAGGACGACTTGGAGTTGTACCTTGACCTTATGACAACTAGAACTGGATACTTAATAAAACACACCCTTCCAAGTGCTAGATACAACCCGGTGGTCGCTCTCTCTCAGGGATACGAGGAGGGGATCGCCGGATAGGATTATGCTATACAATGCTACTTGGAGGACTTCAACCTACCCTCTGCTACCTGTTGCAAGATGAAGGTGACCAGAAGCGTAGTCTTCGATAAGACTAGCTATCCCCCTCTTATTCTGGCATTCTGCAGTTCAGTCCACTGATATGGCCTTTTACACATATATCCATGCATATGTAGTGTAGCTCCTTGCTTGCGAGTACTTTGGATGAGTACTCACGGTTGCCTTGTTCCCCTTTTTCCCCTATCTCTACTCGATTGCTGCGACTGCACGATGGAGCCCAGAGCGAGACGCCACCGTCGATGGCGACTACTACCCCGGAGGTGCCTACTACTACGCAGCCCGCGACGACGACCAGGAGTAGTTAGGAGGATCCGTGCGGGAGGCCTGTGCCTCTTCGACCAGATCCCGTTTGTGCTAGCCATCTTATGGCAAACTTGTTTAACTTATGTCCCGTATTCAGATATTGTTGCTTCCATCGACTCGTCTATAATCGAGCACTTGTATTCGAGCCCTCGAGGCCCCTGGCTTGTATTATGATGCTTGTATGCCTTATTTTATTTTTAGAGTTGTGTTGTGATATCTTCCCGTGAGTCCCTAATCTTGATCGTACACGTTTGCGTGTATGATTAGTGTACGATTGAATCGGGGGCGTCACAGTATCGATTGCTCCTGAATAGGAGAATGCGTTTAGGGAGGCAACCACCATCTTTGTGGGAGCCGTCCTTACTGTGATCGGAGACAGGCTAGTTGACGCATATCTCCATATGCGTGTTGCCAAGAATTTGTGGGATGCGCTCGAAGCTAAGTTCGGCGCAACCGATGCTGGAAGCGAGTTGTATGCTATGAAGCAGTTCCATGATTACAAAATGGTTGATAACCGTTCTGTATTGGACCAGGCCCATGAGATACAATGCATCGCTAAAGAGCTGGAGCTCCTGAAGTGTGAGTTACCGGACAAGTTTGTCGCGGGTTGCATTATTGCAAAACTCCCTCCTGGATGGATAAACTTTGCTACTTCTCTCAAGCACTTGAGACGTGAATTCTCTGTTGAGGATGCCATCAGTCTCTAAGTGTTGAGAAGAACTCGAGAGCAAAGGAGTCACACGTGAAAGGGGCAGAGGGTTCTTCTAGCGCCAATGTGATGCAGAAGAATTCCCACAAGTTCAAGGGAAAGAACTGTGTCCAACAGGATACTACCTTCAAGAAGAAGGGTAAGAAAAAAGACAAAAATAGATATGGCTGCTTTACTTGTGGTTCGGAGGAACATTGGACAAACAAGTGCCCAAACAAGTACAAGAAGCCAGGACAGGACTCCAAGTCTTTCAATGTCAGTCTGAGCAACAATGATGGGGCATCTGGGTATGGTAATTTGTTTACCGTACTTTCAGTTTGTCAGTTGCTACCTCTTGAGCATGCATTGGTTTTTCCTTGAAGAGGAAAGGGTAATGCAGCAAAGTAGTGTAAGTATTTTCCTCAGCTTTTGAGAACCAAGGTATCAATCCAGTAGGAGACTATACACAAGTCCCTCGTACCGGCACAAACAATCAAGAACCTTGCAACCAACGCGATAAAGGGGTTGTCAATCCCTTCACAGCCACTTGTAAAAGTGAGATCTGATAGAGATAATAAGATAAATATTTTTGATACTTTTGTTGTATAGATTGAAAAGTAAAGATGGCAAAATAAAAGGCGACAAAAATAGTAAGTTGATAGGAAAATAATATGATGAAAGATAGGCCCGGGGGCCATAGGTTTCACTAGTGGCTTCTCTCAAGATAGCATAGTTTACGGTGGGTGAACGAATTACTGTCGAGCAATTGATAGAAAAGCGCATAGTTATGAGAATATCTAGGCATGATCATGTATATAGGCATCACGTCCTTGACAAGTAGACTGAAACGATTCTGCATCTCCTATTACTCCACACATGGATCGCTATCCAGCATGCATCTAGAGTATTAAGTTCATAAGAACAGAGTAACGCATTAGGCAAGATGACATGATGTAGAGGGATAAACTCAAGCAATATGATATAAACCTCATCTTTTTATCCTCGATGGCAATAATACAATCGTGCCTTGCTGCCCTATTGCCATCCTCGGGAAAGGACACCGCAAGATTGAACCCAAAGCTAAGCACTTCTCCCCTTGCAAGAAAGATCAATCTAGTAGTCCAAACCAAACTGATAATTCAAAGAGACTTGCAAAGATATTTAAATCATGCATAAAAGAATTCAGAGAAGAATCAAATATTGTTCATAGATAATCTTGATTATAAACCCATGGTTCATCGAATCTCGACAAACACACCGCAAAAAGAATTACATTGAATAGATTTCCAAGAAGATCGAGGAGAACTTTGTATTGAGATCCAAAGAGAGAGAATAAGCCATCTAGCTAATAACTATGGACCCGAAGGTCTGTGGTAAACTACTCACACATCATTGGAGAGGCTATGGTGTTGATGTAGAAGCTCTCCATGATCGATTCCCCATCCGGCGGAGCGCCGGAAAAGGCCCCAAGATGGGATCTCACGGGTAAAGAAGGTTGCGGCGGTGGAAATAGGGTTTCATGGTGCTCTCTGATGTTTTCGAGGTATATGAGTATATATAGGCGAAAAAAGTAGGTCGGTGGAGCCACGAGGGGCCCACGAGGGTGGGGGCGTGCCTACCCCCTGCTACCTCTTGAGCATGCGTTGGTTTTTCCCTTGAAGAGGAAAGGGTGATGCAGCAAAGTAGCGTAAGTATTTCCCTCAGTTTTTGAGAACCAAGGTATTAATCCAGTAGGAGGCCACACGCAAGTCCCTCGTACCTACATAAACAAATATGAACCTTGCAACCAACGCGATAAAGGGGTTGTCAATCCCTTCACGGCCACTTGCAAAAGTGAGATCTGATAAAGATGATAAGATAATATTTTTGGTATTTTATGATAAAGACTAAAAGTAAAGAAAGCAAAATAAATGGCGATAGAAATAGCTTGTTGACGGGAGATTAATATGATGGAAAATAGAACCGGGGGCCATAGGTTTCACTAGTGGCTTCTCTCAAGATAGCATAAGTATTACAGTGGGTGAACAAATTACTGTCGAGCAATTGATAGAAAAGTGCATAATTATGAGAATATCTAGGCATGATCATGTATATAGGCATCACGTCTGTGACAAGTAGACCGACTCCTGCCTGCATCTACTACTATTACTCCACACATCGATCACTATCCAGCATGCATCTAGGGTATTAAGTTCATAAGAACAAAGTAACGCATTAGGTAAGATGACATGATGTAGAGGGATAAACTCGAGCAATATGATATAAACCCCATCTTTTTATCCTCGATGGCAACAATACAATACGTGTCGTTTCCCCTACTGTCACTGGGATTGAGCACCGCATGATTGAACCCAAAGCTAAGCACTTCTCCCATTGCAAGAAAGATCAATCTAGTAGGCCAAACCAAACTGATAATCCGAAAAGGCTTGCAAAGATAACCAATCATACATAAAAGAATACAGATAAGATTCAAATATTGTTC
This sequence comes from Aegilops longissima, assembly GCA_021605205.1. Taxonomy (NCBI): domain Eukaryota; kingdom Viridiplantae; phylum Streptophyta; class Magnoliopsida; order Poales; family Poaceae; genus Aegilops; species Aegilops longissima. The sequence goes on from JAHIAM010007296.1 coordinate 39,004, forward strand.
ATAGATAATCTTGATCATAAACCCACAATTCATCGGATCTTGACAAACAACCGCAAAAAGAGTTACATCGAATAGCTCTCCAAGAAGATCGAGGAGAACTTTGTATTGAGATCCAAAGAGAGAGAAGAAGCCATCTAGCTAATAACTATGGACCCGAAGGTCGGTGGTAAACTACTCACTCATCATCGGAGAGGCTATGGTGTTGATGTAGAAGCCCTCCGTGATCGATGCCCCCTCCGGCGGAGCGCCGAAAAAGGCCCCAAGATGGGATCTCACGAGTACAAAAGGTTGCGGCGGCGGAATTAGGTTTTCGTGGTGCTCCTTGATGGTTTCGGGGTACATAGGTATATATAGGAGGAAGAAGTAGGTCGGTGGAGCCACGAGGGGCCCATGAGGGTGGAGGGCGCGCCCAGGGGGGTAGGCGCGCCCCCTGCCTCGTGGCCTCCTCGTATGTTTCTTGACGTCCACTCCAAGTCCTCTGGATCACGTTTGTTCCAAAAATCACGCTCCCGAAGGTTTCATTCCGTTTGGACTCTGTTTGATATTCGTTTTCTGCGAAACACTGAAATAGGCAAAAAAACAGCAATTTGCACTGGGCCTTGGGTTAATAGATTAGTCCCAAAAATAATATAAAAGTGTATAATAAAGCCCATTAAACATCCAAAACACAATATATAATAGCATGGAGCAATAAAAAATTATAGATACGTTGGAGATGTATCATGCATCCCCAAGCTTAATTCCTGCTCGTCCTCGAGTAGGTAAATGATAAAAACAGAATTTTTGATGTGGAATGCTACCTAGCATATTTCTCAATGTAATTTTGTTTATTGTGGCATGAATGTTCAGATCCGAAAGATTCAAGATAAAAGTTTAATATTGACATAAAAATAATAATACTTCAAGCATACTAACCAAGCAATTATGTCTTATCAAAATAACATAGGCAAAGAAAGCTTATCCCTACAAAATCATATAGTTTGGCTATGCTTTATGTTCGTCACACAAAATGCTCTCATCATGCACAACCCCGATGACAAGCCAAGCAATTATTTCATACTTAGCCTTTTCAAACTCTTTCAACTTTTACGCAATATATGAGCGCGAGCCATGGACATAGCACTATGGGTGGAATAGAATATAATGATTGAGGTTGTGTGAGAAGGCAAAAAGGGAGAAAGTCTCACATTGACGCGGCGAATTAACAGGCTATGGAGATGCCCATCAATTAATGTCAATGCAAGGAGTAGGGATTGCCATGCAACAGATGCACTAAAGCTATAAATGTATGAAAGCTCAACAAAATAAACTAAGTGGGTGTGCATCCAATTTGCTTGCTCACGAAGACCTAGGGCATTTGAGGAAGCCCATTGTTGGAATATACCAGCCAAGTTCTATAATGTAAAATTCCCACTAGTATATGAAAGTGACAAAATAGGAGACTCTCTATCATGAACATCATGGTGCTATTTTGAAGCACAAGTGTGGTAAAAGGATAGTAACATTGTCCCTTCTCTCTTTTTCTCTCATTTTTTTCTTTTCTTTCTCTTTTTTTATTTGGGCCTTCTCCTTTTTTTGGCCTATTTTCTTTTTTTCGTCCGGAGTCTCATCCCGACTTGTGGGGGAATCATAGTCTCCATCATCCTTTCCTCAATTGGGACAATGCTCTAATAATGATGATCATCACACTTTTATTTACACTACAAGAAATATGTCAACTTATGACCACCACTATTGGTCACTGAAAGGTCACAAATTTCCATTTATGACCTTTTTGTGACCAAAATGCAAGGTCAGCTGGCCGTCAGTAAGCCCGACTATAGCGACCTTTCTTACGGAATGGTCAAAGACGCTATTGACCAAAATATTCCTACTGTGGCGTTTTGGTCACTAGCAACCTCCCCCAGGCCACGTAGGCATCCAGCATGGCAAGATGATGTGGCACAAGATTTAGCCCGGTCCAATTCGACTTTCTACATGGGCCGAGCCCAACAATCCAGCCTATTTGTGTTTTTTTTGTCTGTCAATTTTTGGTTGGGTACATGGGCCTAGCAAGCAATTCAGCCTTTTTATTTTCTGGGTCGTGGCCTTTTTGGCTCAATAATTACTTTTTTTAAGACGGATCCAATAGTCAAATGGGTCCTAATTGAGTGGGTCCCAATGGTCAGGGTCAGATTCTTCAGATTTCAATTTTCTAGTAAATAAAAACTAATATTTAAATCAGAACAGATTGAAAAGAGAAGTAATACTTCAAACTGATCAAACAACCATATTTGGTAAATTACAATCAAACATAGTTCACACTACGTTTATAATCGAACATACTTCACATCAGGTTTACAGCCACCAAGAACACAACTAAATTGAGTGTTTCAACTAAATATCTATAAAAGTATAACTAGCTCCAATGAGCTAGAACTAAATGCTTCTTCACTTTTTCATCCTAGAGCTTGCGACGAAACATGAACGAACGCCAGCATCTACATGTTATAGAACAAAAAAATGGTTAGGGACAAAATAAAAGCAATCAATGAAACAAAACAGGACTGCACCATATCACAAGAAGTTCCATATGAGCTAGAATATGGCCAACTGCACTCACTGCTCATACATGGATATATGCCTACTAATATTAACATACTGATCTAATACAGAGCATAGGCATCATGCATACCCTAAGCATATACAAACAGATGGTATTCAAGATGATGTGCTGCATATGCAAAATAAATCAAGAAAATACAACAGGAAACAAGAAACAGAGCCTCAAAGTGTTCACTTGTCATGTTTTGTCCGCCATTATGAGATCGACACGCACCAAGCAAACAAACATGATTGCTTTATTCCTTTTGGATTAAAACAGGAATATGGTGTTCCACCTTATACTACAACATCATCAGGATTAAAACAACACATTTATAGTCAGAGTGCTGGATGAGACAAATATCAATTGAAACCAACTAGAACAGGTGAGCCAGGGATAAGTAGCAGCAGGAAAATAATGGTACATTCACAACTTAAGTTCAGGAAAATATCACCACATGTATCAGTATACATGCAGCAATAGTATCATTGAGTACAGCAAAACAGCAGGTTGACCCATATAATTCACAGCTCTAAAGAAAGAAAGAAAGAAAGAACAAGTTTAGCTAGCTATGTATTCATAGTTGAGAGCTAAGCAATTTGTTTGTTTATGCTGTAACTGACAGACCTAGTACAAGAAACAAGCAAAGTGAAACAGTATTGACCAATTCGATGGCAATACAAGCTAAGCAACTTAGCTAGTAGGTGACCATCCAATCCATGATGCAGCAGCAGGCGCAAATATGATGTGATGTGAAGAAGAAGCTAGCTGGAGAGGTTGAGGATGAAACCAAAATTACAAACCATTGTCGGACCTCACATCACCACTGTTTTATCGTTTTATAAACAACCGGAAACTATGCAGAGAGCAGACTGGACAGTAAAAGAATTATCAAGCAGAGCAAAACAGCAGCGTGGCCATCAACTCATAGCCCTGAAGAAAGAAAGAACCAATAGGGTCAGCTACTTATTTTATTCAGAATTGAGAGTTGAGCAATCATCAGAAAACTAAAGATACTGCTTAGCTAACTAAATAACACATCATTCAGTCACAAGGTATAATTCTGACTATAATATAAACAAAGAACTAAAGACACTACGTACTTAGAACTCAATTAAAAGTGAGAATGATTTGTGCAAACAATCTGATTTTATTTGTTTACATTAGTAAAAACAAGTCTATCGTAAGATCAAGAACACTAATACTAACACGTACATATCTTCCTTTATGTGAACAAGTGTGCTTCCTTCATTAATTAGTAGTAATTGTTCCATGCTAATACAAGCACATACAGCCTATCAAGTCTGAATCTAATTAAATCGCACCATGGACGTGTCATATCACCAAGGCAAGTACTAGTAAATCTTTGCACCATTTTTCAGATAGATAAAAATGTAGTTGTACTCATCCTAACTAGCGTTGTGTAGCAGCGTTAGAAGAAAGGCGGTTTTCAGTATACTACATGGCGTGTCAAAAAAAATCCAAATTTCTATTCTGTTATTTCCAAGTACCAAACGCAAGCTACAGAATGAATCACATAACTGCTATAGTGATTCTATCCAGATTCTGAAACCATGTGGAAGTATAAATGGATCTTCAATAGCCATTATTTAAACTGATCAGATCGTTAACTATTGCTGAATGCCGAACCATTTAGATCGTTAACTATCGCTGAAGAACAAAAACAACATGTAAAATGCCACCATCAGATCGAACTCACGTAAACCTGCTGGACCAAGAAAATGCATCACAAGTTGTATGCTCACCTTGTCACTTAAACCTCTGGACCAGATCAAGACGGCGGCGGTTGCTCATCCGCCATGCCTTTGAAGACGAGGAACCCGAGCAACTCGAACTTGAAGTATATGAAGCTCCCTTCTTGTGCGTGAAGTAGCAGTGAAGCTGCAGCCCGCCACGACCGCCACCCCGGCCATGGACAAACTCTGCGGTCAGCCGTCCAAATCAGATCCAATCATTCGGCAAAGACTTGCGCAGCTAATCGCTGGTTTATGTTCAAGTACATCGCTCTTTCTCTTGTAAGACTGTCTCTAGCTTGTTACTTGCAAATTCAGAGGCTATAGATTTGGGGGCGGTATTAGCAAGTTTCTCACCTTCTTGATGTGCGTCGTGATGCTCCGGCGATCGAGGGCGTCAAGCGGTCGGATACTCGACGCCGCCGACGTGGGCTGCGGCTGCATCTTGGTCGGCATGTCGGTGTCCTCCACCGTCGCCTTCCTTCCACAGATCCTTTCGCTCGAGTGGACGAACAGCAGCAGCGCATGGACCGGAGGTTGGGGAACAACCGCCACAAGCACAGAGAGTGAGAGAGGGGGATAGAGGCGAACCACCACCGTACCAAATCAAGAAAAAACTGAAATCTGAGAGGGAGATGGGTGGGACCTTGAGGAGCAGAGGGAGATTTGGGAGACCGTGATGGATTTGGGAGGGAGACCATCCTGGTCGCCATGGGAGGGCTCGCGGAGAGGAGATCGCTGCTGCCGGGCGCGCATCCTTGCAGATTGACGAAGAACCGGTCGTCCTCGAGCAGATCAAGGCCATCCCGAAGATGGATCGGCGCTTGAGGGCTCGGGATTCACCGGAGCAGCGCGGGATCGAGTTGGAGGCGACCGAAACCCTAGCCACCACGGGCTAGGGATTCGGGCTCCCCCTGCCATGGCCATGGTCGCGGGGTAGGAGTTGGGCTTGAGCTGGGTTGGATCTGGAGGCTGCCGGCGGGGCTGGTTGAGAGGAGGTCGCCGCCGGCAGGTGGGATCGGGGGAGAGGATTGGATCGAATCGTGGGAGGTGTGGCGTCGCGACAGAGAAGACTTGGAAGGGGAGAGGAGGAGAAGGGAGCGAGGAAAGAAAGGAGGCGGGGGGATGGATGGAAAATCACTAGGGTTTCGGAGTTAGTGTGGAAGGGTTGACGACGGCCGTTGGATCCGCGAGCATCGGACGGCGTATGATGCACGATCCGCGTGAGAGGTCCACGGACCAATCAGAGTGCAGTATGATGTTGTGACCATCTAAATAGGTCATAGTTGCCTAAAAATAATGCATTAAAATTATGTCAGCTATTTTATGACTTGAGAAATTCAAAAACAAAATGGAAAACCTTCTCATTGTGTCACCAAAATGTGAACAAGTTTTCATAAAAAAAATAACAAACATGAAAATGGATAAATATCTTTAAAAAGGTGTCGTGAGACATGAGTTTTTTTGGCAAAAAAGATATTTTCCATTTTTCGAATACCTGAAATGAGTTTTTTTGTGAAGGACCTATAATATATTTGTTGACAAATTGGATCAAATCAATTTTTTAAAATATTAGGCCATATTTAATGCACAATTGACAAAATGGTTGGGTGTAAAAAGTTTTGATCCACCTCTCGTGAAAAAGACAAATTTCCGCCGATTCAGATGGAAGCGGGTCAAATTTGAACTGTAGCTACCTTGTAGTTTGCTCTTTATTTTTTCCAAAACTAATTTCTAGGTACATAAGTATCTATTTAATCAGAGAAACACCAAAAAAATTCCAAGATTCAACCACTAGCTAGGAACGATCATTCCCGCCGTTTTGACCGCATTTTGAAACAGGCATAAAAATTCAAAAAAATCAAAAAATTGGGAAACCTTCACATTGTGTTATTATATGTAGCCAAGTTCCCAGGAAAAATAATAAACTTGTAATACGACAATTATTTAAAAAAAGTGTTCTCAGAAACGAGCTATCATGTGTGGAGATCAATGGCTTTCAAGCGAAATGATTAATCTTATGGCCACATTCATGGCATAGTTTGTTCAAATGATCTCATATTGTTCACAAGGGTGCATATTGGAATGGCAAACAATGTTGCCTAAGGAAGTTTTCATTTTCTTTGGACGAAAAAACCATTTTCCATTTTTCGAGTGCCCAACAGGATGTTTTTTTGTGAAGGACCTCCCAAATAATTGTTGCAAAATTGGACCAAATCATTTTTCTAAAATACTAGGCCATATTTAATGCACAATTGACCAAATGGTTGGGTGTAAAAAGTTTTGATCCACCTCTCGTGAAAAAGGCAAATTGTAAATCGATTCATTTGAAGCAGGTCAAATTTGAACTGTAGCTGCCTCATAGTTTCTCTTTATTTTTTCCAAAAATCATTTCTAGGTACATAAGTATCTATTTAATCAGAGAAACACCAAAAAATTCCAAGATTCAACCAAACCAATTTCATGGAATAAAAGAATTAGAATTTAAGTTTAACCAGTAATTTCAAACTTTTCAATCTTTTAATCAGGTTGATTATTCATTAGACGTGGTTAACCATTGCCTTGTTTTCAACAACCTAATGCTTCTTAATAATAAGATTTTTTGCTTATGTCATTGGGATTGCTTCAACTGGTACTATTGGCCTATCATTTCCATTATTCGATTATTATCCTAACCATGGGCTTTTTAACTAATCCATTCGTATCCCTGATTGTAAACAAATCTTATGGTTTATATCAAACTTGGTTCCAATTTTTAATTTTCTGAATTCATTTCACAATGCCTTTTAACCAATTGCTTTTGGCAACCCACCATTTACTTTATTAAACCTTTCGAAGTTTTTCGTTTTCCAAGAATTCTACCCATTCCCTTATTATTTGATATTCAAATTCTGACCATTCCTTATTTTCCATTTTAAGTCAATTAGTATACCCTGACCTGCAACCCTTTCCTTAAATTAAACTTTCAATTTTTGTTAATTGATCCATTTACCCCTCACCCCATTCTTGACCTGTTTTTGGTAATATTTCATCTAGAATTCTAACATTCGTGATTCCTCCTTTCCGAGTTTTAACCAACCACTTGAATCTACTTGGTTAATACTTCTTGCCCCTTTCATTTGAATCTATTCATCATGATTTTATTTGTTCCTCCAAACCGGTTTAACCCTTGAATCTCATCCTCACTTTTATATTTTCCTTCCATATTCGATTGATCTAACCATCCTTTGTCATCTGGTAATTTCATGATCCTCCAAGGTTATTATATTAAACTTTCCTCTGAACCTTCCCTCGTCTTTTCAAAATGAATTAGCTAACTGCCCTTTCAACACTTTGAATGTATGTTATTTAATTTATCTTTCCACACCTTAAGGATTGTCCCCTTCCAAGTTTCTCTTATTTAATGGATTTAATTTTCCAACCTTTAAGTATCTTTGATAGTAAATTTCTTTCCTATCTTTCCAACCTTTTCCTTATTGTTTGGTTACCTTTCCATGACAATTGTATAGATATTCCAAATTTTCAACCCTTTGTTTCAAGAGAACTGATTTTGATTTGCATTCCTGGTACCCGATGGGAATCCATTTAACTTGGGACCTTGAACAACATTAATGTTTTTAACCCCTTAAGTTTATGATGTTTCCTGACCAATCCCTTTATTCATGATCTCATAACTTCCTTTCCTGGGGTACCATTTGAAATCGCTTTAATTTTCTTCATTTCTGCTTGAGATTCTTTCAATTTTCCTTGCCTTGGTTTAATTAGACTATGCAGTACCACCCTTAAAATCATTTCAAGAACTTTAAGAGATTTTATTTTGGTATTTTCCCTAACCTTCTTGGTTTTAAACAGAATTCCTTTCTTTAATGGTTCAACTTTTCCCCAATCTTGCTTTATGAACCCTAACCTTTATCATGGTTTAACATTCTTTCATTCCCGATAAGAAAATCATTCCCATAGTTAACTTTTCAGGTCTGATAATATCAAAATCCTATTCTAACATCGAGGTTTCCTCGTAAGGATTTCTTGATTGCAAATTTCCCGTAACCTGACGACTCAACTGTCTTCGTAATTTTATTTAAAAAGCAATCATTTAACAATGTAACATATTTCTTAACATGCCTTTTAAGATTTCAAAATAGTACAATATTTTAACATTGGCCTAAAATAAACATGGAAAATAATTTAGAAACCCTTAATGTAATTCTCGCTTCCTTAATTGGAATTTAGTGCTTCATGAAATAGCAGTGACCCCTTTTCCAGCCCACACTATCTTTCCTTAAGACTTTTCAATTTTATATACAAAATAATAACAATTTTACCTAAATTCATGTAACCCAAGGCCCCAAACTTTGGTAGAGTGCCTTTTTTCCCTGACATCCGGTTCCCAAGCGAACAATTCCAGGTCCCGGCTCCGAATAAATGGCCCCGGTCCCCCGCCGTCCGTGCGAATCTTCCCGATCCCTGGGACCCCTCGACATCCCTTTCCCACCCAGCGGCAATTGCCTTCCTTTTCCCCCCCTTGCCATCCCATCGGCCCCCAGAGTCCCCATCCTTCAATCCCCTGTCCCCGTTTATACTGCCTTGGTCAATTAAATTGGGCCCCCTCTTTCCAACCGGCCCATTATCACAAATAGCCTCTCGAACCAGAAGACTCAGGGCCCCCTCCCCCCTCCGCTTGGCCGACCCCGCCTTCACGCCCTCGGTTCCAATCCCTGTTCCCGGGGGACACCGCACTTACGTCCAACCCACCCCTTTCCCACCCGCCCACTCAGCGGCCGCGGTATCCTTTCCTGTAGCATGGTCCCCCCTTTCCCTTGACGTTTCATAATGGTCATGTTAAACGCCCTTAACCATGCCGAGTTCTGCCCGGCCCGTCCTCAACTTCGTGCTTCATTCCCGCTCTGATTGGACGGTTTCCCTTGCACGCGGAAATTCGACCCGGAAACAAGGGCCGCGCGCTCCGTTCTCCACAACCTCGGCTCTCAGGCCAACATTACCCTTCAAAAAGGTCCCAACCCACCTTAGTAAAAAAATGTTTAAATATACAAATTTTGTCGTAATTTAATTTTTTATGTTTTGAACTTAATGGCCCAATTTTTGGAAAACCACCCCTTTTGGTTCCCAAACCATTTTTCGATAGCCGACCAACCCGATAACACCGATCCACGCAAATACACGCTTAGTAAGGAACCAATTTGGCCCAAAAAATTATTTCCCATCGACAAAGGCTTAAGGTATATAACTATGTAAATTTTAACTAAAGTTTTTAAGGAGAAAAACTCCCTTTAAATTAAAACCCCTTTTTTGTTTAAAAAAATCTTGGGCACCCGAAATTTTCCCCCAGAACCCCCCCGCGTTGCCCCCCCTCCCCCCAAAGTTTCCCTCCCCAGGAACCCCTTTTGGTTTTTTAAAATTTCCCCCAAAAAAAATTCCCCCCCACCGTTTTTCACTATTCGGATTTGGGGTGCCTCAAACCAAATTAAAACCCCCCTTTCCCTCCCCGGTCCCTTTTTCCTTCCCCCGCTGTTTTTGGGTTTTCCCCCTTTACCGCTTTTTCCCCCCCTTATGCCCTATTTTTTCCCCCGGGGAGGGCCCTCCCTTAAACCGGGCCATAGGTTTCACTAGTGGCTTCTCTCAAGATAGTATAAGTATTACGGTGGATGAACAATTTACTGTCGAGCAATTGAAAGAAAAGTGCATAATTATGAGAATATCTAGGCATGATCATGTATATAGGCTTCACGCTGTGACAAGTAGACCGACTCCCTGCATCTACTACTATTACTCCACACATCGACCGCTATCCAAGATGCATCTAGAGTATTAAGTTCATAAGAACAGAGTAACGATTAGGCAAGATGACATGATGTAGAGGGATAAACTCAAGCAATATGATATAAACCCCATCTTTTTATCCTCGATGGCAACAATACAATACGTGCCTTGCTGCTCCTGCTATCACTGGAAAGGACACCGCAAGATTGAACCTAAAGCTAAGCACTTCTCCCATTGCAAGAAAGATCAATCTAGTAGGCCAAACCAAACTAATAATTCAAAGAGAGTTGCAAAGATATTTAAATCATGCATAAAGAAGTTCATGGTGTTGGCACGGTAGATCTGAAGTTTACTTCGGGAAAGATCGTGCAACTGAAAAACGTGCCGCATGCCCCCGCCATAAAGAAGAATCTCGTTAGTGGCTCCCTTCTATGTAAAGAAGGGTTTAAGTTAGTATTTGAGTCCAACAAAGCAGTCGTATCTCGGTATGCACTATTTGTTGGAAAAGGATATGATTGTGGTGGTTTGTTCTGCCTTTCCCTGGAGGATTTCTGTAATAAAGTCGTGAACCAAATTCACTCTAATGTGAACGGATGTGAGGTGTGGCATTCGCATCTTTGTCTCAAAAATTTCGGTTGTATGATGCGGCTAGCGAAGATGGATCTAATCCTGAGTTTCACTTTAGCCAAACGCTCTAAGTGCCATGCGTGTGCGCAAGCTAAGCAACTTCGTAAGCCTCACAAGCCTGCGAAGGAGAGACACCTGGCACCATTAGAGCTCATACATTCAGATCTCTGCGAGATGAACGGTGTGTTGACTAAAGATGGAAAGAAATACTTCATGAATTTGATTGATGATTCCACTCGCGAGAGCCACGACCGTGCCTCTCGGAAACGGAGAAAAACGTGTTTTCTATTTTTTCCTTCCGCGAGAGGCACAGTTGTGCTTTCGCGAGAGGCACGGCTGTGTCTCTCGGAAACGAAAAAAAATGCTTTTTCTGTTTTTTCCTTCCGAGAGAGGTACGGTTTTGCTTTCGCGAGAGGCATGGTTGTGCTTCGAAAACGAAAAAGACGCGTTTTCTATTTTTTTTTCTTTCAAGAGAGGCACGGTTTTGCTTTCGCTGGAGGCATGGTTGTGCTTTCGCGAGAGGCACGGCTCTGCCTCCTCGGAAACGAAAAAACGTGTTTTCGCTTCTTCTTTTTTTCTTTGCGTGAAAGGCATGGTTTTGCTTCCGCGAGAGGCACGGTTGTTATTTCGTGAGAGGCACGGGCGTGCCTCTTTCGGAAAGAGAAAAACCCGTGCTCCCGGTTCGATTTTTTTTTGTCCTGTTTTTTCATAGAAAAAGTTCGTCAAAACCTATCAACATGAGATCTAATTTTAAAGATCTCGACACGAGGAATCCAACGGTGAAAACGGTTCGAGATTTGAACGCACGTTAAAAGATAAAAGCGTTTTAAATAAACATATATGAAAAAAGGGAAAACTCCCAGGTTGCGACAAGTGGCGCCCATGTTGCGCGCCACTTGCCGCAACTTGGGAAGGTGGGGAATGATCTTTGCAACGAGTACTCCTCAATTAGTGGTTTCGCCTATTCAGCCCCGTTTGTGCCGCGAAACCCAACTGGCGCACACTGCTGCGCCAATTGGGCCGGCCCATGAAGGCGCAACGCACAAAAAAGTTATGCTCCTATCCAGACCCAACTGGCGCACACTGCTGCGTCAATTGGGCTGACCCATAAAGGCGCAACACACAACGTTGTTATAGCCTCCCCCCCTCCCCCCCCACACACACACAAAAAAGCTATCGGGGAAATTTAACTCGCGCCTTACTTTCTTGCAGGTGTTTGCCTAACCATAGGAGCATCTCGATTCAAGCGACTAAGACCTGCACAAATACTTTAAGAATAATTATTGCTATTTATACATGGTTTTCTTTAATAAAGGTGAAGAAAGTTCGAAAGTTCGCATATTTCGAGAAAGGTTCATGAACATGCAAAATAAAATCTCGCCCTATTAAAAAAACCATGAATTATTAAAAAATTCATTGATTCCGAAAAAAGTTCATCAATTTTGAAAAACAGTTCATAAATTGAAAAAAAAGTTCACCAATTTAAAAAGAAGTTCATTGAAATTGAAAAAATTCACCTTTTTTTAATTCATCGATTTTGGAAGAAAATGTTCATCGATTTTGAAAAATATTCATCGGATTTGGAATAGTACGCTCAATGAATTTGGAAAAAAGTGGATCAACACTTTAAATGAGTTCATCAATTTTTTTAAAAAATTCATCAAATTTGAAAAAGTTGGTGCATTTTGAGAAAATATAAAATAAAATAATTACAGAAAAGGGGAAAAGGAAAAATGCTCAGGAAAGAAACAAAAAGAGAGGGAAAACCCCAAAACAGAAAATCAGCCCAGAAAAAACCACATAAAATAAGAAATATAAAAACCCAACTGGAGAGAGTATATATCTATACCTAATATTAAAGAACGGTTTGTTTCTCACGATTTTTCACGATTTTTCAGAAAAGCTGCCCATAAAGTTGAAACAAATTATTTACCATGTCACCTGTAAGTGAAAAAAAAACTCATCGTTAACTGTTTCTTTGATTTTTTCACACGTCATTGAAACTGCCCCTAAAAGTAAATTACCCACTCCGCCATCCATAAGTGAAAAAGATCTTTGTTAATTGTTTCCTTAAATTTTTCATTTATCATCGAAACTGCTCCTAAAGTTGAAGTAATTACCCACCTTGCTACCGGTAAAATTGAAAAAAATGAGCGTTCCTCCGAATTATTCATACGTCATAGGGCCCTTCAGTTTTCATCCATTGTGAGACTAATCTTCTCTTTTCCTTCTCATACACTCATCGATGATGTTCTAAAAAAATTATACACGCATCAAGGACCAAGTTCAACATCGATCCATTGTGAGCATGTTAGAGCCTGTGTCTTACGTCTGCATGTGCGCCGGTTAAGACACAAATATTCAAATACGTGTATATACATATAATATAAATATTTGGAACTTGATTTGAGGACCACGATTTATTATCCCATTGCAATGCACGGGCCCTTTTGCTAGTAAAATATAAAAAAAGAACATTATTAAAATTAAGGTGGAGGTCGCGAGTTTGAATCTCTCCCCCGCAACATTTTTTGCCTACTAAACTAGAAATAAGTGAAATGGGCCGGCCCAACGTGCGACAGTTTGCCAAATGGCCGATAACCAACGCCAGAAATTCTAAATAGCAAACGCCAGAGATATATGCAACAGAACTTTCCCTATGAACT